>JAUPMG010289860.1:0-17637 GCA_031762675.1 Pachysandra terminalis | reverse complement strand
ACATAAATGTTGTATTTATTAGTTGTAAACTTTTGTATTATTTCACATTATTAATCAAAATATTATTTGTTATTTTTCTTTTTTGAAATTTGTATGTTCATAAATAATATATATTTTAGTGAAGATATCACTTTTTATTGACTGACTTTATTATTTGTATTTTAAAAGTTATAACTTAGTACTTATTAAAAAAAGAAAAAAAAAAGATGTTGGCTAAAATTAAGTCTATATTAAAATATTTTAAATAAAAAAAGTGAATTTATTTCGATAAAATATCCCAAATTTCAGCCATTTATTTCGTTCAATTATTTTAATAAAAAATTAATTTCTCACCAAAATTTTGCCAAAATATCCAAAATTTTGAATATTTCGATTTCGTTTGTGCCTCCGAGATCCTTGAATTGGGAAAATTTTTAAACTACGCTTATAACTAGATTCATTCTCTATGGATCTTGGATCTTTGAATAGTCCGTCTCATAAGCTTGCTTTGACCATCTTCAACGCCACAAGTTACATGGATGGTGATGTACCCTAAAATTACCCAAAAAAAAAAAAAAAAAACTAGGTGAACTGTTTCTAATCGACTTTATGAGGTGAGTAAATGATATGTATACTAATTATAGTTTTTTGGGTAATTTATACATACCTCCTCGGCGGTACGTGCAAATTGCAAAGACCTCTTTTCACTTATAAAATGCCACAATAACTTCTCTTCAGATTTGAAGTTTGATCAAACTTACTTTTCTTGTGTCAAATCCCCGTTTAAACATTGCTGACATTAGTTAATATGAAGACAAAAATTCCCTTTTTATGTTAAAAGAATTTAAAATAATTGTTAATACTTATAAAGTTAATTGAGACTACCAATTATACCCTTGTTTCCTCTAAACTAAAAATATTTTTCTTCTCTGTAGAAACCCTTGAGCCGAACTCTCTCGTGTCTGTAGAAAACCTGAAACAAATGCAGCCTTCACCGTACGCCTTCGGCAGAACCGTCATCGTACGACTTCGACGGAGCCATTGCAGCCTTGGACGAAGCTGTGAAACACGATCCGTCTTCTTCAGTTAGTTATCTCTAACCCTTTTTCTTTTCGATTGAAAGGTTTCATTCAAGGATTGATTAGAAGTATTATTTGATGATTTTATTAGAAACGTGCGTTTATTAGAAGCTTGATGATTTTATTTTTCCTATCGGCATGTATTATTTTCTCTATTGAATACATTGATTTTGGAGAGTGAAGTAGTAGATGACACAACGAATTTTAAAAGCAAAAATTAAGAAATTTATACAATTAAATGATAAACGGTCTCTCTGAAATATATATTATTTGAAATGCCTGAAGCTTGTTGTTGGTTGCTTGTGATAGTGTGATGCATTGTGTAGCTTAGAGTGAGATTTGTGTGCAGGTTGCTACTGATGTAGCATGAAGTCACTCATGTTATTAATCTGGAGATTCCAAGCGTATGTGGAAACTTTCCTGTTCAATGCCCTCTAACAGGACTGTGAAGGTTACTTGAGAATAATATCAGAGTGTTACTTCTTTGATTTCCCTTCCAGCAATTAAGATTCTGGTTGTGTAGTGCTTGTAAACCATATTCAGCTTCTTGTCCCTGGCAATTTAATTGCTATTGGTTTGCTTATGAAATTATGCACCTGAAACTTCAACTGTTTGCCTCAATCGTAGACCATAGAGGATTATGTGCACCGGATTGGAAGGATCAACTGGCCAAGCTACTTCGTTTTACACAGATCGTGATATGGTACAATTTGATATTCTCTTTCCCTTTCTTTTGGTTGCTCTGCTCATGTTATATGGACTTGCGTGGATATTCCTAGTTTCTTGTCGCTAATATTAGGAAAGCAATTGCAATGTGGAATCTGAAAACGCTATGGAAATTGCAACTTGGAAGGTATTTTTTTCTTAATTATATTTGGAAAACAAATGAAACTTCCGAAAGTATTCTTACTCTATTATGCATTTTTGGTTATACATTTCCATGCCAATGCCTCTTGCTTGCTTTGTAAAATCCTTCACTGCTACTGCGTGTTATGTTGCAAGGAGGAAGGAGAAAGTAGCAGCAGTTGCACAGAGAGAAGCTAGACTTGCACTATCTAAGCTCACCGTTAAGGGTCCTGCATCAGTCAACATTGAAGACAAGTATAAGCAATGCTTGCCCCAATGAACATCGAGAAAGAGGGTGCGGCAAATGATGCTTAGGCTGCGTTGGCCTGGCTTCCATGAGTACTTATTGCAGCTTTTATCTTATATATGCACTTTTTAAAATTAAATATTTGTTTGGAAGTGCTTATGGGTAAGTGCTTACGCACAAGCACTAGAGGAAGGCTACCCATAAGGAGAAGCTGCTGAGAGCAACTTCTCCCAAGCTCTTATGCGTTAAGCTATTTCACAACGTTATTAATATTTTTAAAATACCTATTTTACCCCTAAACTTTCATAAACATTTAAATAAATGTCATTTCTAAACTTTAATAATATTTTTATAATACCTATTTTACTCCTAAACTTTCATAAGGACTTAAATAATTGTATTTACCAAATGCTATTTTCTTCAATAAGCAATTTATTGTTGTTGTGGATAAGTGCTCCCATTGAGAAATTTATCCAATGAGTGCTTATCCATTTCAAAAAATCATTTTGAATACCTTTTATGCATATATATATATATGATGTAATTCTAAAAATATTGTATTAATCCACCGCTTACCGAATCGAAACTACACTTTAGATAGGGTTGGTTTGGTTTATTTTTTTCCATTTCAATTCGGCTCGGTTTTTGGGTTGGAAAGTCTGTCCTCAATTCGGTTCGGTTTAGGATAAACCTTCACCAATGCCGGTTTGGCCTTGGGTTGATGTCAACCCAAATCAAACTGAACCGAGTTGCACTCCTTTACATGTTCTATAGTTTTGAAAAAAACAAAACTATAGAACATGTGCTCCTACTATAAGATTAAAAAAAGTTTTTATAAATTAATAGAATAAATAGGAATTTGGATTGTCTTCAATGGTCTACTTATAATAAAAAAAGCTTTTACAAATTAATAAAATAAGTAATAAGAGTTTAATTCATCTTCAATGATCTTACTAAGAATATATATATTGCAAATTAATATAGTAGGTAGAAGGAGCTTGGTTGTCTTCAATGGTCTTAATTAAAAAAATTACCCAAATCGATATCTTCAATGGCCCCAAAAAAATCAGAACATCTAGAAGAAAACTTAAAATAAATGAGATAAGAGTTTTCATACCAAATCGACATCTTCAATGGTCAAAAAAAAAAAAACAAAACAAAACAAAACATAAAATAGATGAGATAAGTAGGAGATTGTATATCAAATTGATATCTTCAATGGCCCAAAAAAAACAGAACATGTAAAGAAAACTAATCCAAATTTTAAGCTTTAGTTTTAGAGATTTCTCTTAAATTTTTTTCGAATCGAATTATAAGATTCGTATAATGAATCATACATTTTATCAACAAAGTAGTAGAGTTTGTGTTGTGCATGCTCCAATTATTGTATCAAGTGGCTTTAGATCGGACCTTTAGATCGGATCGGTCCAACCGATACCGATACGGAGTCCAATGATTGGATCGGACCGATCCAACCAATCCAAAGTTTTTTTTTTTTTAATTTATAAAATAAACGTTCCAACAGGTATCGATCGGCCTAGACTAATCCGATACCGACAAGTACCGCCATTTCGACGACCGGTATCGTCGTTCTGGTGATTTTCTTTTTAAGGACGATCCAACTTTTGGATTGAACCTGGATCGGCTGGTACCGACCGTAACACCGATCCAGATCGGAGTCAGCCGGGACAAGTCCGACCCAAGATCCCGAGACTTAAAACCCCGCCACCATTCGCTACGTATGATTTGAGCTTGAGCTTTTAGTTACTATAAAAAATCCATGATAGAATATGCCAAAAGTTAAAAATAGAAAGTACAATTTTTAGATGTAAACTCCTTGACAAATCTTGTTCTTGCAAAGTATTAGTGAAATCTTGTTCTTGCAAAGTATTAGTGACTTGAGAGTATACAATCAATGTTTCAATCTGATCATAAAACCAATTTAAATATAGTATTTGTTATATGGGATTACCTGATATTTTCTCTCTTTTATTTACTTGATATTTTTAGATTGTCTATAGGTCATTTCAATTTGTGCCGAACATAGTTGAACCGGGCCACCTCTTCGGTTGAACCGAGCCACCTCCTTACACGTTTAAAATTTTGATTTAAACACTAACCTCAATATTTGGATTAATGATAAAATTAGCCCTCATCACATAACCTTGTAAAAAATTTCATCTAGATATGATTCCACATATATATTTTTTTAGGTAGTGAAATTAAAAAAGACAGGCTTCAAAAATAATTACAGCTTAACTAATCTAACCAATACTACTCACCATCAAGTTCTCTTAGATAGGGCTGTCAACGAGCCGAGCTTGAACCCAAAAAAAAAGCTCAACCAGCCTGAGCCGAGCTTAGGAAGGCTTGGCTCGATCTTATATATCATATATAAAACAAGCCAGAAAATCAAACCGGAAAACCAGACCCTAAGGACCCGTTTGGCAGCAGTAAAAAAAAAGAGAGCCTAATCTTCACCTTTTGCCGCCACCTATCAAGTTGAGTTCTTTAGGAGTCAAAAATCAAAGGTGAGATGGATCTTGCTGCTACAGGTATTTTATTTATTATTTTTTATTAGATCAGATTCATTAAATATCTAATTTCATTAAAAATTCCTTCCTTGTAATATGATTCATATGCTTCAATAAAGATTATATTGAAATTTTTATTTTTGAATTTTAGGGTTCTTAAATCTTTGGGTTAATTTAATTTTCATACATTTTGATTTTGTTTATATCTTTAATATTTTTTGAGATTAAGTTTTATTAGTATTATTTATTTTAGGGTTAGGTTAATTTGCGACCCTTAGGACCTAGGTCGAATAGGAATTTTTTAAGATTTTATAGGATTTTCTAGGTTTACCTTATTTCTTTAGGATTGTATTTTAATTGGCCAAATAGAATTAGACCAGGTAACCGGAAGAGAGTAGGTGCCTAACAACTTCCCGGTCTCTTAACTAAACCTCCATACCCAATCTGGTTAGACTAATATTTAATCCAAATTTTTGGTCTATTTTGAGATAAAAGATAAACCCATGGTGACTATTCACACCCGAACTCAATGAGTGGTGGCGACTCCTATCTACCCGATCTATCTAGGGTCCACCCGACTCGGGGTAATTCACATTGGCTTTTAAATTCAAACTAAAAAGTGGGTTTCTATTCTCAAACAAATCAAAAATGACGTTTCTAAATTCAAAAGGGAATCTAAATTCTTAAGGCAGTTTCTCAAAGAAAGGGATGGTTTCTAAATTGAATTCAAACAATGGAAAGAATAAAAAGGGGAAAAACTTCTAATTAAATTCAAAACAAAGGAAAAAAAAGAGAAAAAAAATTTATTAAAGGCGGGAGAACCGAGTTCTCCTCCTCACCCCTTTTCTTCCCTGAGGAGACCCACGGATTCTCAGACAAATCCCATCTCTCCTCCTTTCTCCACAACTCCAATCTCCCTTCTTGCATACTTCCGGCTAAGCCCCGAGGACCATTCCCCGTTTCCGACCCCCTGCTCCACCTTCCCGATTTCAAATATCTTCCCCTTTTGTTGTTCTCGTGCATTCCGGCAACCCCCTCACACCCCCTGTTCCTTCTTTTTCAGGCGACCCTTGCTGTTCTCACTCACTCCGGCAAACGCTTGCAACCCCCGCTGCACATTCCTTTTTTCGGCCGTTGCTCTTAACACCGTCCACTATCCGTCTGCAACCACCCGTTCTTCTCTCATCCCATGCACATAACACCAACAACCGTATCTCTCTCACTCACCGTACTCACTCCTCTCTCTCTCTCTCTCTCTCTCTCTCTCTCTCTTCCGTCTCCCACTTCTCCCTTTCTCCCTCTTCCGGCCCCTTCTTTGCAACTCTCCCTCCCTCTCTCTCTCTCTCTCTCTCGTCCGTCTCCCACGTCTCCCTTTCTCCCTCTTCCGGCCCCTTCTGTGCAACTCTCCCTCCCTCTCTCTCTCTCTCTCTCTCTCTCTCTCTCTCTCTCTTCTTCTTCTTCTTTTTCCCTTCCTTCTTCTTCCCTTCTTCTCTCTCCTCTGTTTCCCTTCCTTCTTCTGCTCCGTCGTCTTCCTCTGTAAAACAAAAAACCAGAAAAAACAAATTACAAAGCCACCCCCACTAAACCAGAAAATAGCCAAAAAAACCCAAAAAAAAGCATAAAAACAGAAAATCTGAACCCCAAGGCCCTGTTTGTCTTGGGGGTTTTACCTTTTTCATTTTTTCTTCGTTCTTCACCTAATTGGAAGCTGAGTATCATCGTAGTCGCCGCTCAAGCCGAGCTAAGGAGCTCAAAGTGGAGGACAACACACATCTCTAACTGCTACAGGATATTTTTTTATCATCATAAAATTGTGATAATTAAGAGCATGTTTTGATTTTTTATGAATCTGATTAATATGTGATTTCAGTGGTCTGTAATTGAATGGATTTTCAATGGATGCTTTTGTATATTTTATTTATTTATGTATTTAATAATCTAATTTTGTTATATTTTATTTTGTTTATATCCTTAGGAATTTAGACTTTATTATTGAATTTAGGATATTTTTTTATATTATATTAGGAAATTTTAGATGTTATTAATTTTGATTTACTTTAGATTTTAATAAATTGGCCAAATAAATTTGAACTGTGTAACCGGTTAAACCGGGAGGAAACAGGTGCCTAACACCTTCCTGTTCTCTCAACTAAACCTCCTTACCCCGAATCTGGTTAGACCGACCTAATTTCACAATTCCGGTTCAATTTTATAATCAATCAATAAAATCATGGGTGACCATTCACACCCAAACTCAATGAGTGGTGGCGACTCCATATTTACCTGATCAACCTAGGGTCCACCCGACCCGGGGTGATCACAGCATGAAAAATAGAAAAATCCAATATCTCTTAGATGATTCTGAGGCCTTAGAGATTTTGACACATAACCTAGCCTATCTTGAGAAGGGAACCATTGTCCAACACCATAGAAATATAGAGGCCTATTAGGCATTAGCCAAGAAAGACCGTTGTCCATGGTTTATGATGCTGAGCAACATGCACAATGATCTGATTGACGAATTTGAAGCCTATAAAACTACACAAGGATTATGGAATGCACTGAAACTTGCTTTCACCAGTACCTCGACTACCAGAATACGTGCATTGAAGATGAAATTTGAGACATACAAGATGACTCCCAACGTGAGTATGATTGAGCATTTTGAGCATCTTAGAAAGATGCCGTCAATGATACATGATTTGAAAAACGTAGGGAAAAGCTTGAGTGATGAATAGTAGATTCTTGTTGTTTTGAGATCCCTACTAGATTCTTGGGAGCACATAAAGCTCACCATGAGTCACAATGAGAACTGTAGACACTCCAATTTGGACAAACGTGCAATTTTTTCTTGTTTTGTAGCTCTTTGAAGGCTTGGCTTGAGAATCAACAATTCCTGAATTATCCTCTAAATTCCACCTTTGTCATTTCTCTAATTCATCAAAAATCTAAAAAAATTATGAAAATGACCAAAATATCCTCGATGGCCCTCACTTATATCATCCCTCATCTGAAGTCTATTTTTAACTTGAAATCTGAATTCTAGATGGAAATGTTTTCAAACGAGTACCATATTGCCTAGATTTAGGATTTTCGGAAAAATTAACCAAAATGCCCTTGGAAGCACCGGATTTTTATATTTTACCCAAAGGTGTGTTTCAGAAAGTAGCGCGGGAAAGGAATTCATTGGAAAGTAAAGTAAAGTTAAGGTTAGCAAAGGAAAAGCTGCTCTTCTTAGTGTTGTTTGTTTGTATGGAAAAGAAAGCAGGAATTTGGTAAATTATAGTGTTTGGATGACATGAAAATTGTATAAGAAAGTAAAGTTATCAAATTTTAAAAACTTTACTCTGTCATATATATATATATAGTACGAGGGGCATGTGCCATGCACGTGCAGATAATTATATATATATATATATATATATATATATATGTCTGTATGTATATATGTATGTAAAGGGTGTTTTGTGAAAGAGTCACCAACGATAGTATTACTGATCGACGGAAGCCTAAATCAACGAGTGACCATACCCCATCTTTAGAAGAACTAAAGAGGTAAAACTAAGCGACCGTTTAGTACGGACGAGTAAGATTGGGGGAAAAAGTGGGTCATGGTGTTGGAAGTTCATGATCTCTCTTTAGAGCCATGTATCAGGAGTCTAACTCATTAAAGCTCCCCAACCCCTATTTCTCCTACTGAGATTGTGTGAGCATATACTTCATAGCTATGTTTAAGAAATCTTCCATACTCTTCCCATCATCCCTAATCTAATGGTGGTTTTGTCACGCCCCAAATCCGAGATATAGGATCTCAAAGATTCCAAGGAAATAACCTTCGGATCCACCACGTGGATGAGGATAACTAGTCACACAATCAACCCAATCTTGGTTGAATCATAGTCAAACAATATTTGAACAGCGGAAGTCTGAAATAATTAAAACCAAACCATAGCCTAATTAAAAGTATATTGAGCTAAAACCCCACAATAAAGTAATCTTTAACTTTATTACAACTTTTGCTCACATGAGGTCAAACCAAAGAAAATAAAAGGAACTAAAGTAAATCAAGTCTCAATGATTAAAGTATTTCAACATAATCTCTTCTCCAGTAGCCAGCCAGGGTCAGACAATCCGATCACTTGTAGAGATAAGGATCAACCGAAGCCTAGTAGAGAAATCCAACGAGACTAAAAAAATCTAATTTTATGGATGTATAACAATACAGTTAATTCATGCATTTCAACCATTATATAATAACACAGTAAAATGTATGTTAAACATATCCTCGTACAATATCTCACGTATTAGTATGCATATTACAACATCGTACGAAATCACAATTCACATGGACAGCACGCAAGATCATAGTATAACAAGTCAATGATTCACCATTCCCATAGTTCCACTATGTTAATACGACCTACATAATCCTATCATGTTCAACCAGATTCCACATGGATCTACCATGTTTCAAACAATATTCATACATGCACTCACATGGTCTCACCATGTGACACAAAATAAGGATTATTGCAAACACATAGTCATACTATGTTCCACAACAATATCCACATGGTCCCACCATGCTACGGCCAAGTAACTACATCATAATATCATATATATTACACATAGTCCCACTATATGTACAAACAAACACTACATGATTCCACCATGCTACAACCATCATTCTTTTAGAGACTTTCACCAGTACACCCATAATCAATAATAATATCCACTCAACATTCCTTTAGGGACTTTCACCCACGGTGGAAGCACACCCATAATCAATCACATTCACAACCAATTCCAACACATAATAATTACCACATGGTCTCACCATGTTACGATCAACATACCTTTAGGGACTTTCATCCACAGTTGTCATGACCCGAATTCCAAGGCAAAGCACGTGATTCACACGAGCTTAAACAGTTAATTAAATTTAATAACCACTAACAAACCAATAGGGTGGTACATCCATAAATCACATTCAAAGCATGATATACAACATCATCATATATCAATATACGCAGTGGAAATAACATCACATCAAAACCTGAATATACATCGTCATCGTCAACATCTAACTTGTATAAAACCCACATGATCTATCATGCTAAACCAAAAGAAGTAAACCCATATATACACAAGTCTGGGGTACAACACTTACAAAAGAAATATTTACATTGTTCTTAACAAAAATAAGAGTTTACATAAACTCTTTCTAACACTCAAAGCAAACAGAAGGAACGCTCCTCATGCGCTTTGCCATTAGCATCCACGTCATATGCTCCCTCGGGATCTTCATCAGGTGCATCAATATATCTTGAAATATTTAGGGCCAAAAGCCCTGAGCTACACGGCCCAACAAGCAATAATATGCAAAACTAAAGAAACAATAACATGCTCATATGATCATACATGCTATACCATGTCATATGCAAGATAGGTTCATTATATGATATGAAATGAACATATAATAATAAGACCAATCATGATGGCCCTTTCAATCACGTGATATGCAAAAATGAATGACTTGATCTACATAGTGTAGTAGTGTGCTCGTGTCAGACCCAGTAAGTACCCTTAAGCACCAAACTGGGTGAACGGTCTCCAATATAGACCTAGGACTACTACTGATTCCATGTGGCCAACATAGTTTTGGGGACTCTCAACCCTTAGGAATTCAAGTCCAACGTCTGTTTTTGTCTGAGAACTGGGTGAGAACTATAGTCCACACGAACCCATCTCGTCCAACGGTAAGACCACGTCCACAAAACCCTTCGCGGCTACCACTTACTCACAATATATCAAGTTAGTTATTCTTTCCCATATCTATCTCATATAGATGTTCTGGGCAATTGGGGTTGCAAATCCCTCACCCTTAGTTCATTTCGAACTTATACCATAAAATCCATATCTGCGGGATACCATAGAGATTCCTAATTCTCTAATATCGGGAATTACATGTAAATCCCCTTTTTCATTTTCATTTCATCCAACTTCTCGTCCACATATAGACATTGAGGTTCCAGGGTGGTCTTGGTCCTTATAAGGACTCTCACATGCATGTCCATTAATGCATGATTACCACAAGTAACTACATGAGTGCAATAACAACAATTATACTGAATTTAGTCATGCATTCACCAAATATAATCATGTCTTTCACATTTGAATATATGTAAGAAGGTTATCATACATTCATGAAATTTCAAGTACAAATACACATAGAGGTAAAATAGGCATTTTTCAATTTGTGACTATCATACTAACATTCCCTTACATCAATACACAACCTACTATCATCACATCTACATTTGGTTAGCATTTAGAACTAAAATGGACATTCTGTCCTAAAAAAATACACAGTCAAAAAGTAGATCGATCATCAATGTAGATCGATCGACTTTAGCGATTGATCAACATTAGAGATTGATCGACTCTATCGATCAATCGACCTTATCGATCGATCGAACCTGGGTTTTCCAGAAACGTAACAGTACGTTTCTGCTACAATTTTTCTAATCCAAACTTATCAATATGCAAAAGGATTCACACATAACATATATCTATCATTCTTATTCCCACATGTTATTAGACCCAATCCATGAGTTCATAACTCCAAATTTCGCAAAGAAACATAAAAGAATCTTAGTGATTCTTAGTGATTTGCATAGAATCAATACATGTTTTGCAGATTCAAGCTCTAGGAATCTTCTGCAGCAATTTTGGCTAAAACCCCTTTAGATTTGCTAGGTTCTCTCCTTCCCTTTCTCTTCTTCTCCTTCTCTTCCTCTTCTTCCCAAAATTTTTGTCTGAGAGAAGATGAAAGAATATCTTTCGATATTACTTTCTTTCACTCTATTGCGGAAAACACGGAGGACTTAAGTCTAGTACTCCCGTTTCCACATAACTACCATTTCAATGATATAATCTCAATTTTAAGTCCAAATTAGGATCTTAGACATAATAATAAATAATTATTTTATTTTCTTATTTTTATTTATTTATTTAATTTATTTCAAACAAATCAGGGTTATTACAACAGTGGAAGTACACCAGTAACCAATCAATATCTAATCCACATTCCTTTAGGGACTTTCATCCAAGGTGGAAGTACACCCGTAACCAATCAATATCCAATCCACATTCCTTTAGGGACTTTCATCCACGGTGGAAGCACACCCGTAACCAATTACATAACCCACAAGATTTTACCTTGCTAAGACCAATCATTAACCAAACACAATCACAATAGATCCACATAAGTTACCAATGATAATGCATTTCAATCAATCAAACATCACGTGCAATACAATGCAGGTATATGATGCAATTATGAGATGAGATGAAGTGCAATGCAATGCAGGTATGAGCAGGCCTAACCCAATCATATGCTCAATCCAACTCACGACCATACGACCCATTCTTTGTGGGGCTTGCACCAATGGTAGAATACACCCTATCATTAACCTGTTCTTTTAGGGACTTGCACCCACGGAAGAACATACCTTTTGCGACCATTACATTTTAGGGGCTTGCACCCACGGCTGGATACACCTTATGCTACCATCACATTTTAAGGGCTGGATACCATCACATTTTAGGGGCTTGCACCCGCGGCTGGATACTACCTTATGCTACCAGACCCATCACAATTTAGGGGCTCGTACCCATGGCTGTAAACCACCTTATGCTACCCGACCTTCCTTTAGGGACTTTCACCCATGGTGGAATACACCCATACTAAACCTTTCCTTTTGGGGACTTTCACCCACGGTAGAAGTTCACCCATCCAGATCACAATTCAAGTTATAAGTATCATTCACAGAAAATATTCACAAACATAGATACTCACTGTATCCTTAATCAACGCACAAGATTTTATCAAGATCAACACAAAGCAAACATAAGTCAACCCAAGTCAAACATAAGTCAACATTAGATGCTAAAGGCACCATTCAGTCAATTAAATCCTATGTGACCATTTCTAATCATAACAATCCTATCTTGAGATCCTATGATCATATCTGGAACCTTTAAATTTATATCATCTCTTATTCCATCCGGATCAGTCCAATAATCCTGAATTTTAAACCTTCTTCTACACTTTTCATAATTCGACCAATTCTAGATCTTTTGCACACAAACCAAATATACAGGCATGTGTACAACTCATTAGGGAACAACTCCCTAAAATTTGGCCTCATTTGGACCTCGACAGCACCTCGGTAGCTGCCGAGATTCCTACCGAAATTCTCGGTAGCACTGATACCGAGCCTCGATAGACAGTCCAGAGAACATACTAATTTTAGGGTTTTCGACAGGTGTTCAATAGCTGCCGACACTCCTGCCGAATGTAGAAATTCAGCAATTTTCTGGGTTTTCACCTAGGGTTTCGTGTTTATACTAAAAATACTTATTTTCTAAGGTTTTAACAATCATAATTAAATCTCTAAAACCTATTCATGTGATCCAAACATCAAACACATAACAATGTATTAATTCTATAGATCTAAACAAATAAATTCATGAATAAATCACACTAGATCTAAAACACACCAGAATATCAATATGCACAGGAATTTGGTTCTAACATATAAACCATCCAAAATATAATATAGAATCCATTCATGCTATTTTCATTAGATCACTAATCTAATATGCTTTCACATTCAGTTCAGGCATCCATCTATACCTATAGCATTGAAATCATTCATAAACATAGTTACCGTAGAAACGTAGGAATCCCTACCTCGTTTCCTTAGATCTGATCTATATAGATTCCAGTAACAAGAATCAACAAAACTTTCTTTCCCCTCTCCTTCTTCTTCTTCCTTCAAACCTAAATTTCTGTAACACAAGTTCTTCCCTTCTCTTCCTTCGTTTGATCGTGTGAGACATTCCGATGGTTTCTCTCTCCTTAGGTAATGCGTGTGTTAGTGGAAGAACGCATTATCTCCCTCTCTAATTCAAATAGGGTAGTAAATGTCTAAACTACCCCCAGTGACTAAGTTAAATGGCACCTCCATCCCCTTAGCTTCAAACGTCATCTTCAAACCCTAGTCTCCGTAAGGTTTTTAAATCACTTAAGTGACCCCATTGATCCTAATATTACACAATGGACCCTACCATATTTTATAATTACAAATAAGTACTAATTTAGTTAATTAGACACACAGTCCTTCCTAATCTTCCATAAAGATTATATTTCTTAATTATAATTAAATAATATTAATTATACCTTAAGGGCACGGGTCACTACAATTTTAGACTGCCCCTGCAACAGGTTGCCTACGTACCCAAATAGGGATCAAGTCAGGCGTAGTTCAAGGTCTAAGGATTTCATGATCTCCCTTTATCCTTCTTTTCCATCCTTTTTCATATTCCGTTTCAAGGATAGTGAGCCGCTATTTATAGTATTTGGAGAAAGCTAACGGAAGTTAGTTTTCCGCTAGACCATTTCTAACGGTGTTAAAATGCTAACTTGGGGTAACATGCATTAGCTACCCCAGTCTCTTAGGTGGACCAATCCCGAGTCATATTGGCGAATTACATGTTTGCCAATGAAAACCGTGACGCCACGTATAAGTCATGACACGTCAATTCCTTTCATATCTAATTTCTCCTTGTATGTCACACTCGTAACGCCGCAGTATGGGTGATGGCAATCAGTAGTATGAGTGTAGTAGAAGTTGTTCTAGCCTTGGAGTTGTTGAGGCTATCTAGTCTTAACACTTTTGAGGTTCTCAAAGCTTAGTGCTTTTGGGGTCTCTTTAGACGGAGGTATGGGTGACCTTCTACGTTGTCGAGGTTCTCCTTAAACGGAGATATATGCTTACCAAGACGCATTTCTTTGGTGAATGTGAGGCGCACCTCTATATTGAATGCCCGCCGAGGGGATCCAGTGTACCACTGTGGATATTGACTGCCCGTCGAGGGGATCTGGTTTACCGCTGTGGATATCGACTGCCTGTTGAGGGGATCCGACTTACCGCCGTGGTGTATCAATCGGATAGCGTTACTGTTCATGCGATTTTCAAGGAATGTCTTTGTAGTATCATCTTGGTGAGGAAGTGTCATCTGTGGTTTCATTTTGGGAGAATGTCATTCGTAACATTAATTTGATAAGGCAGTGTCCCCATAGTATCAGATTGACGTGGTGTCGTCCTTGTAGCATCAACTTGACAAAGTGATGTTCCTGTAACATTAATCTGATGAGTTGATCTCCCATTGTACCAACTTAGCGAAGTAAGCACTCCATGGCATCAACTTAACGAGTTGATCTCCTGCGGCACCAACTTGGCGAGGTGATCTCACCGAGGCATCAACTTAAAGAATTGATCTCTAGCGGCACCAACTTGGCGAGGTGATCTCTCTGAGGCATCAACTTAACAAATTGATCTCCCGTGATACCAACTTGGCGAGGTGAGCATTCTGTGGCATCAACTTAACAAATTGATCTCACGCGGTACCGACTTGGCGAGGTGAGTACTCCACAACATCAACTTAACAAATTGATCTCCCGCAGTACCAACTTGGCGAGGTGAGCATTCTGTGGCATCAACTTAACAAACTGATCTCCCGCGGTACCGACTTGGCGAGGTGAGCACTCTGTGGCATCAACTTAACAAATTGATCTCCCGCGGTACCAACTTGGCCAAGTGAGCATTCCGTGGCATCAACTTAACAAATTGATCTCTTGTGGTACTGACTTGGCAAGGTGAGCACTCTGAGGCATTAACTTAACGAATTGATCTCCCGCGGTACCAACTTGACGAGGTGAGCATTCGTGGCATCAACTTAATGAGTTGATCTCCCGCGGTACCAACTTGGCCAGGTGAGCACTCTGTGGCATCAACTTTACAAGTTGATCTCCCACGGTACCGACTTGGCGAGGTGAGCACTCTGAGGCATCAACTTAAAGAATTGATCTCCCACGGTACCAAGTTGGCGAAGTGAGCATTCGTGGCATCAACTTAACGAGTTGATCTCCCGCGGTACCAACTTGGTGAGGTGAGCACTCTGTGGCATCAACTTAATAAATTGATCTCCCACGGTACCAACTTGGCGAGGTGAGCATTCTGTGGCATCAGCTTGATGAGGTGATCTCCCCGTGCATGGCATCAACTTGACGAAGTGATCTCCCCGTGGCATCAACTTGACGAGGTGATCTCCCCGTAGTGTCTACTTGAAGGAAAATCATTCGTAGTATCAATTTGAAGGGAAAATCACATGTAGTATCAATCTGAAGGGAAAATCACCCGTAGTTTCAATTTGGGAGGGGTTTTGATAGTTGTGATCCTGACAGGTGTCAATTCCTCATTGGGTTACTTGCCTTTACCATTTTTCATATCTACAATATATATATACACCTATAAAGAATATCATATATTATGTAATTGAAAAAAAAATCTTTTTATATGGATTTAATACCTAAGGCAAGAATCAAGCATGTTTAGTTCGATCATCAGTTTCTTTCTAATTTAGTTTTGCTATTGTCTTTGATTTTCGATCATAAATATATTCTTGGTCGAAGATGAGATTGCAATTATGAGCTTTGATAGTTAATATAAAATTTTAATTGGTGTGAAATTGCTTAATATGAAGGATCTTACGGACTCATCATAAAGGAAGAACCCCAACCTCTCTCAATTGCCTAACTAACTACATTCGGTGATTGATTGCACGACCGATTGATCAATTAACTTGGTTATCCAATGTAATTTAGTGTTCGGGGTCAAAAGATGAACACCTCATTCTTGGACTCTGATAGTCCTAGCACGCATGAACACATAGCCATTAGTCGAAAAGGTGACCGATCACGAGAAAGAGAAAATCGGTGGGAACACTTAGAGCTGTCAATGGATTGGATCATTATTCGAGTTCAATCTAGAAAAAAAGGATTTAGTAAGAGATTTTCAATCCGATAAGATGAAAATTGGTGCGAATACTTAGAGTTGTCAATGGATCAGATCATTATTCGAGTTCGATCCAAATTCGATATGAAAAAGCGGATTTAGTAACATACTTTCGATCCGATAAGATATGATCCAATTCGATCCGACTTTAATCGGATCAAATTTGGATATAGGTTGATTCAATTTGATAAGAATCCAATCTGATTCTATTTGTGTGCATATAAAATATATATTACAAATAACATACGTATGCATATATAATATTGGGTGACTACTGGTATTAAACATATAATTAAAAATAAGTCATTCATTTAGGATACTTTTAAAAAAAATTAAATATATGTTAAATTATATTTCTTTTTATCGGATTTTTTATAACTATAAAACAAGTTTACCAAAAATATCCGTTAATTATTTAAATCCGAAACTAATCAAATTTGGTAAGGGATTTATGACCCGATTCGATTCGACTTTTATTCAAATCAAATTTGGGTATATCTTGATCCAATCCGAATCCGTTGACAGTCCGAGGAACACTTGTTAATGCTTTTTGGACTCAGGCTCGATTGTTCTGTCCAATCCAATGACATTACTGAGTTTTGTAAGTAATTAAAAATCTACAAAGTCCATTGATTGAACATATAGAAAAGTTAAAATAAATTTTAAAACCTCAAGCTTATACCATAGTTTAAAATTTCGTTGAAATTTCGCGGAATTTCGATATCGAATGTGCCGAACGAAACACAAAATGCCTTTTTTTCGGCCAGACTTATTTGGCGAAAAATGACCGAAATCACCGAAATTTCAGCAAAATAATTCTACTTTGTCCAAAATAATTTCGTTCGAAATCTTCACTTTTTCGCAGAAAATTTCGGCCGAGATTTCGGATATTTTGGCAGAAATAAATCAAAAATTCTGTTTAATGGTAAAAAAAAATTGTAAAAACTATATTTTATGCTTGTCTAGGCTTTTTTGTTGTTGTTATAATTACAAGAAATTACACAATCTTTGGGAGTACTATTAGAGAG
>JAUPMG010289859.1:0-31786 GCA_031762675.1 Pachysandra terminalis | reverse complement strand
ATCCATAAACAAGAAGTTAGAGATTACATCAATACTCCACAAGGAGTTTAGCTACTCATGGATGGGCTGGTCTTCAACATGGATGTGTAGAATTCCATCTCCATTAACAGCTGATGCTCCAGTTCATCTTCTTCTCCAAAAATGTAAAAACAGAAAACTAGATCTCCTAATCGCAGAAGAACTCTATGAAAATTCAATCTAATTTTTTCTTAATTCAATTCATAATAATATACATCCTATCTAGAGTCTTTAATACACTCTTCTCCGAATCAAAGTTATCCAAAAAGGACATAATATCTAATTGCATGCAAAACCCAAAATACTACATAACTACGTAACTGCTGAAATGGCTAATGCGCTCGATCGCATGCAATTGCGTTCGATCGCAGTTAACAGCTTCCACTGTTTTTGGGCTGTCCTTTGACTTTGTTCTTTGGGCTTCTACTTGGGCTTCCTCCTCCATCTTCAAGGCGTAATTGGCTTGAGAATCCTCCTTTAACATCAGCAATGGATCTTGGTGCTTTTAAAGCTTGAGTTGGCTTGGTTTAAGTCCATTTTCTCCCAATCATCACCAAACCTGCAAAACAATATAAATGCATTAATTCATTCACATAAACACGACTCTAAGACTAATAAGCATGAGTAATAAGCCTAAAAGTGCAAGTGTTACACACTTATCACAGGCCTCTTTGTGATATGGTACCCCTATAAGGCTATAGTAAGCTTCTCATGCCATTTCCCTCCTTGGTTGTCTATCATACGACTAAGGATCCGAACCAGCATTTTATTAGTGGCTTCAGCTTGTCCATTTTCCTTCGGGTAGTACGGAGTTAACCGGATGTGTTTAATTCCATAGTGTTCTGTCAATAGCCTAACGTCCTTGTTGATAAATGGAGTTCCATTATTCGAAATGATTCTCCGAGGAATTCTGAATCTGCAAATGATATGATCTCGAATGAAATTGCTGACAGCAGCTCCCGTGGCACGCCTCATTGGGATAGCCTCAACCCACTTGGAATAATATTCCGTGGTGGTGAGTATCCATATGTGGCCACCTGAATTGGGGCTAATCGGCCCAATCAAATCTAGACCCCATGAATGGAATGGCCAGCGAGTGGAGATGTGTTGCAAATCAACGTGTGGAGCATGATTCTTCTGGCCAAACACTTGACATTGATAACGATGTCTCACATACTCATGGCCATCTCTCTGCATGGTAGGCCAATAATATCCTGTCTGTAGCAATTGATCCAGTAAACAGTGGTAACCTTGGTGAGCACCACAGTCACCCAAGTGCATCTCCTATATTACATCATCGACTTCCTTTTGCGTTAGGCATTTGAGAGGTCTCCCATCCAGCTCTGACGATAGAGACAGTCCCCCACTGTAAAGAATCTCTTTGCACGCCTCTTTATCTTGGCCGCTTATGTTGCATCATCAGGAAGCTTACCTAGAGATGGGTAGTCGATATAGGGTTGCCTCCAATCTCCGTCAGTTCTGGTAGTGAGCAGGAAATGTTCTCGGTTATACTCTCCATTTCATCTTGGACAGCTCTGTTGTAGCTCGTTAGCCTCCTTCATCGTTGTAGGCCAGTAATAACCTGCCCGTTGAAGTTTTCTGTACAAGGCCTCAGCGTCCTTTTGAGAACATTGCTGGTTATGCTTGGAGTGTAACCGTTGCACTGCTTCTTTGGGTCCAAGAAATTGCCTCAATACTCCCGTAGCAGCCATGTGATACAACTCTCCTTTCAAATTTACGAAATGCTTTAATTCCTTCATAGGAGTGGTTGATGCACGAGGATCCCGTAAATCTTTGAGGATTTGATTCCTCCAATCTTCTCCTTCATCCAAATAAATCTTTTCATTGAAAGTGACGGGTTCCGTCTTCTTAATGACCTCAACATGACTTGAAGGTTCATCAAACTTGAGGTGAGCACCCAACGCGGCCAGCGCATCCGCATGCTTGTTGGTTGTTCGAGGGAAGTGTTCAAATTTGAATATGTCAAAGTTGGGTAGCAACCGTCGTGCCAACGTCCGATATTGTGCCATTATCGGGTCTTTGACCGCGAACTCACCCTGCATATGCTTGATCACAAGATTAGAATCTCCTTCACAGACAAGTTCTTAATTCCCATTTGTTTTGAGAGTAGTAGCCCTAGAATCAATGCTTCATACTCGGCTGAATTAATAGAACAAGGGAATTGCAATTTGTAAGATGCGGACGTTGCATCGCCTTCCAGTGACAATACACAACACCTACACCGCCTTCCCCTTTTATAGTGGGTCCATCGAACTGTAGGATCCCTGACTCCTGGTCATCGATAGCGGCTACCTCGAAAGCATCCTCATGGTCGCGTTTCGAGGAAGGTGAATCACCTGCAAAGGCGACCATTAGATCCACAACAACTTGACTCTTATCTTGGTAGGCGTGGTACATGTCAAATCATACTTTGATAACAGCAATAGCCATTTAGCAATTCTCCCAGAGAGGACTCGGGAGGACAACAAGAATCGAATGGGATTTGATTTGGTCATCAACTCCACCTCATGAGCTAGCAGATAGTGACGGAAGTTTTGTGTGACGTGCAGTAGCGCCAAGCAACTCTTTTCAGCTCTAGTGTATTTGAGTTCGGAGCCTCTCAGAATACGACTAGTGTAATATATCGTTCCTTCTGCTCCCATGTTGTCTTCTTGAGCAAGTAATCCCCCAACCGCATGCTCTGATGCTGCTAAGTACAATCTCATGGTCTTACCCTTCATAGGTGCAACCATAGTGAAGAAGGTGTCTATATCTTGCTTCAGTTTGTTGAAAGCCTCATCGCATTCCACTGTCCAAGTAAATTTTTCTTTCTTCTTTAATAATGGCATCATAGGATGTATCCTGCTTGCCAATCTTGGGACGAATCTCCTTAAGTAGGAAACCTTTCCCAAGAAACTTTTTAGCTCCTTCTGATTCCTTGGAGGGACCATCTGTTGTATTGCCTCTGTCTTGGGCCGATCAATGTCAATCCCACGACTGTGAACTAGGGACCCGAGGAACTTCCCAGTGGAAACACCAAAAGCACACTTTATTGGATTCATCTTTAGTTGGTAGTGACGGCATCTTTCGAACTCCCTTCGCAAGACATCAGTATGATGATCTCGGTCTTTCGACTTCACTACCAAGTCATCCACGTAATCCTCCACTTCCTTGTATATCATGTCATGAAATATTACAGTCATAACTTTCTGATATATGGCACCTAGATTTTTAAAACCAAAAGGCATTACGGTAAAATGAAAATTACATATGGGTGCTCGGAAAGCTGTCTTTTTCGCATCTTTTGCTGCCATCTTTATTTGATTGTAGCCACCGTACCCGTCCATAAATGAAAAAATTTCGTTCCCTGCTGTTGAATCGAACAAAACGTCCATGTTTGGTAAAGTGAATTCATCTTTAGGACATGCCTTGTTCAAATCCCTGAAGTCCACACAGCATCGTATCTGACCATTCTTCTTTCTAACAGGAACGATGTTAGCTAACCATGTCGGGTGTTGGATAGGTTTTACGAATCCAGCTGCCAATAATTTTGTTACTTCCTCTTTAATCTTCAACTCGATATCGGGTCTAAAAACCCTAGGGGCCTGCTTGATCAACTTAGCACTAGGATTGAAGTTCAACTTATGTACTACGAAGTTGGGGTCTAACCCTGGCATTTCCGAGTATTTCCATGCAAAAACATCTCAGTATTCTTACAGGAGTGCTAACAAACTATTCCTTTTTTCCTGGCTCAACTTCTTGCTAATGAGAATTTGTTTAACAACCCCTTCCACTTCAGTGAGATTGACCTCTTCTAACTCTTCAGCAACAGATTTGGATCCGTCTTGCAAAACCTCAGGTGTTGGATCGGGTTCTCTCAAAGGATCCTCTATAGACAGACACGAAGGATTTTTGTTACAACATTGGGTTTTGGAGTTGTCACGGATTGTTTTCCGCTTGACTCCCCACACCGTCATAATCGGTAAAAGAAGCTCTCATCATCTCGTTATACTCGTACACACTTTGCCTCTTGTTCTTCCTCGTCTTCCTTGTTTGTCTTTTTCCGTGAAGACTCACTCTCTTCTTACCGGCCACTAACTCTTCCCATTTAGGCAAGTATTTCCCTTCGATGGAAACTACACGGGTCTCACCATCGGCCGCAAGTTCGTCGAAAAAGATAGCCTCAGCATAATGAATCTCATTACGGTCAAAGGGATCAATAGTAGCATTGATCTTAATATTCTTACCACACCATTTGGCCTTCAAGCACTGATGATATGTAGACGGAACAGCTTTGTATTGATGAAGCCATGGTCTCCCCAACAATATATGATAAGATACGTCCACGTCGATGACATGAAACTTGATTGGCGACGAGATTGCCCCCACAACCAGATCGATAGTAATGTAACCCATGGTTTTGCAAGCCTCGTTATTGAAAGAAATTACTTCCATGGGTTGCTTTACCATCCTTTTGGAGGGAATAGCCACCGCCTGTAAGTTTTGGTAAGGCAGAACGTTGATCGATAAACCAGGATTGATCAGTGCTTGCTAGACCTCCACATTATTGATGGTAGCAGGAAAATACAAAGGCCTATTATGACCCGGACAATCCCCTCGCACATCTTGATCTGAGAAGGTGATGGCTCCTGCAATCTCTTGATAAAACTTCTTGGGTCTAGTACTTACTGAAATGCACTGTTCACCAAGTTTAGTAGTCACGGAAACAAGAGCATTTGTCATTTCTTTTTGTGCTAGAAGACTGAATCCCATGTCATTGTAGAAATTTTCGACCTTGGAATTAGTACCCCAACGCTGGTACAGGAACTCCTTGTCTTCATCATCTAGACTCATCACTTCTGACTGTGGGTTCTAATCAGATTCCATTATGGTGTCCATAGCGTCCCTATGAACAACAGTATTAACCGCTCCCTTCTCATGATTGGGCAACGGATTTTCAGGTACCGACTTCAAGCCAAGAAATTCCAACTCTCCATTCTTGATCTTGTTATGGAATAATCTCCTCAAAGTGTAACAGTCTTCGGTCTTATGACCTACATGTGAATGGTACTGGAAGAAATTATCTTTCTTCTTGTCTTCTTCAGACACCTGGTATTTTGGTGACGGTAAATTTACCACACCAACTTTCACCCATTGCTTCAAAATCATCAAAGTTTCTTTGACAGAACAAGGTATTGGTGGAGAGATAGGGAAGACCTTCTTCCGACTCCCAGTGTTATTATCTTCATCCTTAGTGGATCTGTTTTTATCTACCACCATAACCTGCGAGGCAGACTTCGGCTTACTCTTCCATGGGACATCACTTTTGAGATTCATGGTGCATCCAGTGCGCCTTGCCGACTCATAGAGGAGAGTAAATGTGTCAATGCCTGCAATTTCCAGCACAAGACGCCAATCCTTAATCATCCCATCAATGCATATTCGCACAAGGTTCTCTTTTGTTAACGCTTCCCGACAGTCTGTGGTGAGATCATGAAAACGCTTTACGTATACTTTCAATCCTTCTACAGGATTCTGCTTCTCCTTTCCCAAATCAATGAGGATCATCCGTTCCTGAACAATGAAAAACTTCCTTAGGAAGGCCACTTTCATCTCTTCCCAACTCAAGATCGATTCATGAGGGAGATTATCGTATCAAGTGTAGGCACGATCGCTGAGCGATCGAGAAAACTCTCTTAGCTTGAGTTCATCATCACCGGCAAAAGCCCCCATTGCGTCTGTGAACTTAGTAACGTGCTTATTTGCGTTACCCGTCTGTCCATTATACTGCGGCATGAATGGAGTAACTACATACCCCACAGGATAGGGTTTCTTCATGATGGCTATGGGATATGGCAGTCTGGTATCGATGTTGAATTCAACAGGTTTCTCTTTCTGTTGTCGTAAGAGGTTCATCATTTCATCTCGGGTTATAAACCCATTGTTGTTCACAGAATCCGGCTGTAATGCGCTTAAAGGGGTACCAATAGGTATTGCCATAGGCGCTAGAGGTACTTTCTCCACGGACGTCTCCGTTGGTGGAATTGGAGCATCACTCTCTTGGTTGGTTACAGCTTGCAATAGCTCCATCATCTTTGCATGTGCCTCTTCCATCTTATTCATTTGTATTCTCAGCATTTCTATTTGATCAACATCATCGACTTCTTCGTTCAGCCCCTCATCACTATGCATTTTGTGTAGGTCAGGAGAGTGATCTTCATGCCTTTCTTCAACTGCTTGGAAGGAGGACGGCCCAACTCGATCCCCAACTTTCGGTCTACCTCTTAGTCTCGGCATTCCTCTAATATCAGTTGGTATGTAGGAGTCTACTCCCCAATGGAGTCGCCAAAATGTAAAGGGTGTTTTTTGTGAGAGAGAGTCACCAACAGTAGTTACCAACTAGCGAAAGCCTAACTCGATTACCGACTGTACCCCGTCTTTAGAAGAATTACGAGGTTAAGACAAAAAGAACCGTTGAGAACAACTCGGGTCAAATAATGGGGAATTAGGAGCCCGGGTCTAGAAATTCGTGAGCACACTTTCAGAGCTATGTCAGAGCTTTAGTCCGTTCTCCAAAATCTCCAACCCTTTTTTTGGGAAATTAGCTACTGTTTATAGTAGTCAAGAGAAGGATAACGGAAGTTACAAATTCGTTAGGCGATTACTAACGGTGTTAAAACTCTTACCTGGGATAATATGAACGATTATCCCAATCTCTTTGCTGGACCAATCCATGGCTGTCTATGAATTACACATTTGCCATCGTGACTCCTGACACCATGTGGGACCCAAGGCATATCAAGGGGCTGGTGATTCTCACACCCCTCCATTCCGTTCAAGTTTAATTCCCCCATTCGTGTGATCGTCTGCAGCGCTGCGGTGTGGGTGACAGCAGTTAGCATCATAAATGTAGTTGACACTACTTCAATCTTGGAACCTGTTAGAAAACTATTGAGATCATCTAGTCTTGATACTTTCAAGGTTTTTAAACCTTAGTATCTTCGAGATTATTTGTCTCAGTGCTCTCGAGGACTTTCAACCTTAGCACAATCGAGACGAATTGTTGTCTAGGCATTCTTGAGGTATTTGTACCTTAATGCTTGCGACGAGTTGGTGTCTTGGTGCTCTCGAGGTATTTGTACCTTAGCACTTTCGACTAGTTGTGTCTAGGTGTTATCGAGGTATTTGTACCTTAACACTTTCGACGAGTTGGTGTCTAGGTGTTCTCGATCAACATTTTGAGAAACTTGGTTGTCCTAGCCTGATAGGTAGGTAATGATCAGCTTTTTGAGACTTGGTCATCCCAGCCTGATAGGTAGGTAACTGTCATGCCCAAAATCCGAGATATGGGATCTCGAGGATTCCAAGGAACTGACCTTCTGACCCATGACATGGATATGGACAAACAGCCACAACCTCAACTCTTACCTGGTTGAATAAAAGTCTCAGCAAATGTAAATACTAGCGGAAGTCTAACATATTTAAAACCATAGCTCAACTAAGCATGTTAAGCTATCAACCCACAAATAAAGTGAATAAATCCCAATTACCTATCTTGCCTACATGGGGTCAAACCAACAAAAAGTTTTAAAAAAATAAATAATGTAATAAGTCTCATAGCAAAGCATCTCGAAAGTAAATGCATCTCAACACCAAGTTACCTCTCCATCTAGTCCAGATCGGACAAGAGGACATGTAGAGATAAGGATTAGCCGAAGCCTAGTAAAGAAATCTTACGAGACTATAATATCATCTTTTATGCATGTAAATCAATACAGTTCATTTCATGCATTTCAAATCATCATATACTACGACAATCATATGTGTATTAAACATGTTATCATACTATGTTTGCATATTAGCATGAATATTACAATCATCATATGAAATCACTATTCACATGGAAACAATACACCACCAAGTTGTAACCAGTCAATAACTCACAATTCCCATATCCCACTATGTTAAGGCTAAAAACATAATCCCGTCATGTTCAAGATGATCCTACAAGGTCCCACCATGTTCTAAACCAAACAAACATATATGCATACACATGGTCTCACCATATGACATAACAAGTCACAGATGTCACATAGTCTAATTATGTTCCACGACAAATACTACATGGTCCCACCATGCTACAGCCAATCAATCACTTAAGCAAACATCACATGGTCCCACCATGCTACGACCAACAAACACATAACAAATACCACATGGTCACACAATGCTACGACCAACAAACACATAACAAATACCACATGGTCCCACCATGCTATGACCAACAAACACATAACAGATACCACATAGTCCCACCATGGTACGACAAACAAAAAACCACAAGGTCCCACCTTGCTATGACCATTAAACACATATTATGCATATAATCATTCTTTAAGGACTTGCACCCACGGAGGAAGTCTCCAGTATCATTCCTTTAGGGACTCGCACCCACGGTGGAAGCACACCCTTAGCCACATGGTCCGAACATGCTACAGCCAAGTAACCACAATCACAATCACATTCACAATCAATCAAGTCATAATGAATCAGAGTCCCTCAAACCCAAATGCAATGCGATGCAAAGTATGTTGCAAGTATGGAATGAAATGAAGTGCAATGCAATGTAATGCAAGGTATCACTAGGCCTAACCCAGTCACATGCTCACTCAATCATACGACCATACAACCATCCTTTTAGGGGCTTGCACCCATGGTATAAACACCAGTCTTATTCCTTTAGAGACTTTCACTCGCGGTGAAATACACCCTTGGTTCACGTTCCATTTACGGACTTGCACCCAAGGTGAAAGATCACTTGTAATTGAGCTCATCCTTTAGGGACTTTCACCCATGGTGGATTCACTTTTTTGAGACCTTTCCTTTGAGGACTTTCACCCACGGTTGAATCACCATTCTATGCCTTGCCTTTAGGGACTTTCACACACGGTGGAAGCTCACCCATCCACGTCATAAATTTAAATCGTTCATACACAAACATCAGGCACAGTCATGGATACACGCAGCACCCTCAATCAGTCATTCAAGTCAACAGTATCAATTTCAAACACAAGCCATACAGATGTCAATCAAGTCAAACCTAAGTCAACATTGGATGTCAAATGCACCAATTGACCAACTAAGTCCTACGCAACCAACTCTACTCATATTAAGCCTATGTTTAGGTCCTAAGAATATATCCATAACCTTTGAATCGATATCGCCTCATATTCCATTCGAATCATTCCGAAAATCCTGAAATTTATGACATTCTCCTAATCTTTTTATGATTCGACCAATTCTAGAATTTTTGCACACCAACCAACTATACAGGCATGTGCACAACTCAATGGGGATCCTCCCAATAAAATTTGGGGTAAAATGGGCTCGGTAGCTACTCGGTACCTACTGAGACTCCTACCAAGAGGCTCGGTAGTACAGCTATCGAAGCTTGGTAGCAAGTCCAGAGAGCATGTTGTTTTTGCTGATTTCGATAGTTGCTCGGTAGCTGCCGAGAATGCTACCGAACGTGGAATTCAAGCCAATTTCTAGGTTTTCAACTTGGGCTTCATGCCTCTACTCAAACCTAGTGATTTCTAAGGTTTTGATGATCATAAATAAGTCTCTAAATCCTACTCATATGATCCAACCAACAATCACATAAAACTTAAGTTATTTCTATAGATCTAAACAAGTAGTCAACTATAATCAATCACAGATCTAAGAACATGAACATGGTTCATAAAAATACACATAGTAAACACAACAACACAAGTAGATCATGTGAATCAAACATCATAACATTATTCGTATCATTTTCTCTTGATCTTAGATCTAATATGCTGAACATACATGATCATACAACCCTTCCTATATCTATAGCATTGAAATCATTCATAAAAGAAGTTGCCGTCGAAACGCAGGAATCCCTACCTTGTTTACCGGTTCTCTAAACCATCCTAGTATCGACCTTCGTTGATTTGCTCTTGTCTCTTCAGATGTTGCTTAATCGAGGTCCTTTTCCTCTTGTCTTCTTCCAACCAATCGTCATCATCTTCACTTTCTTCGTGACCATCATAGCCAGCATCTTCTTCATCTTCGCTTTCTTCCTTCTTCTTCTTCTTTTGCTTCTTCCTAGGTTCCTTTCGCTCACCAATGTATACCTCTTTCTTTTCTTCTTCCTTTCTCTTTCTTTTTGCTTCTCTAGCTTCCTTCTTCCTACAGAAAGCTTTTCTTTTCGTCTCTTCTATTTCTTCCTTCTAGGTCTCCTCATTGTCTAGATTTTCTGCAATTACTCAAACCTAAACTTCATCTTCTTCCTTGTTGCGTTGGATGTCCAAGGCTAGAGAATACCTTCTCTCTCGTTCTCCTAACTTCTAGCTTCCTTAGCTAACTTGAACTCTATCTTCTTTAATTTGTTTGAATTCAAATTAGTTTAATTCAATTTCAAACATTCAAGAATCAATTGTATGATTTAAATTAAGTTGTTTATTCCTTAATTAGCCATTCTTTAAGTTATAAATAACTGTTTAAGTCCTAATGGACTTTCAATTGGGCTTTGGGCCCAATTCAACCACTACAAGGGTTTGGTCCGTATAGAAAGTCCAGCCCTTTAAATAAATTCTTAATTAATTAGGCAATTATCCCTTTTATTTTCCCTAATTATTATTTAGTCCAATTCTACTAGGTGTCTTACATTAAATTTCACTGAATAATTATTAGATTAATTAGGGTTTAATCTATAATTATTCCAGTTGGGTTTGGGTCACTACATTCTCCCCCCTTTAGGACACGTCGTCCTCGAATTATTAATGAAACATGATTTAATTCTTTTAAGCATTATTAAAACATATAGAACACGATTGTGAACTGAACTTAAAATTTCATTAACTTTAAAGAAGAATTACACAGGTCCTATCCTTTTCTTCTACTACTGACCATTCGCAGATGGTCATGTGGAAAACAACGACCGAAACTAGGAAGCAAGGCGTAACTGATAACTAAAGCATGAAAAGAAAATCTATAAGGATCATCTCCTAAGGGCTCTAGAAGCTGATGGTGGAGAGGTCGAGACTGCATCATTGGCTTTGCAGCCACTGAGTATATTTTGGAAGAAGCTAAGTGCCTTTTTCACAGTCTCTCAGAGTCTAGATGTTTCTTGTCGGCTCTGTCTAACCTCCTCCTCTAATGCCGTAATCTTGGTCTCTAATGTAGCTGGAAGTAGTGCACGGGATGAAGACTCTCTAGGATGATACTCTGAGCGGATGCTCTGTGGCTCCGCTCGGGCCGCTACTGGTGCTCTAGATAGATTTACTCGGGTTTGAATTGGAAGGCACAACCTTTGGAGATTCGTCACTCCAAATTGTGGGTTGGTCTCTCTAGCATATGGGGATGGTATCGGCATACCCCAATGCTCAGCTACTACGCACATCAGGTGTGCGAATGGAAAAGTTCCCCCTCTCCTTCGGGTGCTCACAAATTTGATGATATGTGTGATGACCAGTGATGGAAGGCAGAGTCGTGTGCGTAGGGCTATCTGGTGAAACACCGAGGCCATGTAAGGTGTAAGATCCGTAACGTTCCCCAAACGAGGTTAAACGTTTGAGACAAACAGCTTGTGCAGAATATGGTAAGTGGGCAGAAGCTTGGAAGCACTCAGGGAGTTTTCCTCATTCCCCTTCACTCTCCTGCCGCAGATGAGTCGGGTCATATTTATCTTCTCTTCCTCTGTATGGTCGGGAATTGTGGAATGCCCGTTGTTCATTGGCATCGTCATCATCCTTGAGACCAAAGACAAGTTGAGGAATCTTTTGCTGCGGTACAGGTCGAAGGTGATGGTCATCGTGTCGAAGTCCATATAGGTGATCTTGGAATACATATCCGATACCAAGGATGGATGTGCTACTCCACCCCAATCTAGGATGGGTTCCTATCCTACGGCTTGTAGCGTTTCTGCTACCTTATAGTCTGCCACTACCTGTCATTCCTCTCTCTTCTCAATGAGTAGTTTCAAGCCTACATACTCATTGGGTGCTGGTGCATCACCAGAAGGTACTTGGGTCCTAGGGTTTGGCAAAGTGCCAGGCGGAGGTGAATCCTCTCCCTCTGGATGAGATACTACTGGTGCTGGGGGTAATGGAGCTTGAGATCTCCGCGAAGTTGATGTGGAGGTTCTAGTAACCTTGGCCTTATTCTTGGGAGGAGGGCCTTGCGTTACTTTTGTTCTTTCCATGATCTAGGTCAAAAGGAATTCAAATGTATGGAATCAAAAGAAATGGAATGGATTTCATACCGAATGAAAAGAGATGGAAGTGCTTCCAAACGATTTAGATGAGGATTTGAGATGCTTGAAAGCGTCCTTGAGAGGTTTAGGGTTTTTGGCTTGAGAAGAAATGAAGTTATGATCTTATTTCCTCTTTATGCCTCTCGGCACGACTCGGTAGCACCTTAGTAGTTGCCGAGACTCCGACCGAGACTCAAATTCATTTATTTTTCAATTTAACATTTTTTTTTAATTTTGCTTAAATTATTCTTAACATTTTCATATAAAAATATCTGCATAATACCATATACATTTTTATTTAAAACTATGTCAAGTTAACGGGTCAGATTTAAGGGCTGGGAACTTCAATAATTTGATTTCTTCAAAATAAATACTTATCTTATGGCTCAGATACTTTTATTCAAAAATTTATCATTATAAAATAATTAACATCAATTATTTTCCTTCTCAAAATTTAATTTAATTTAATTTATTTTTTAATTTTTTTTAGCTTTATTGAACCAGTGTTTTATTCGAAGAGTTGATAGCCTTAACTCCACTATGCACTTCAGTTTGGTATTCTCTAGAAATGAATCCTAAATTACCGTCTCTAAGTTCTCATGCAATTATCACTTAGATACAACAATCATCAAGTAATCATCACAATTATAACAGATTCAATAATCAAAGATCACCTTAGTGTAATTTCATACAATCAAGCAATTCATAAGAATTTCCTAGTTCAAACAGTCCACATAAGGCACTCCAAATAATTTAATACACAAGCATATAAGCATATCACATTATATATTCATATACTATATCAAAGTATATTACACATAATTCACAAAAGCGGCTCCTAGGTTCACATGTATCTAGGTTCTCGTCCTACGTTTTCACTACGACCTAAGCTTCCCAAAGCCTAGACAACTTAAACCTAGTGCTTGATACCACCTCTGTCACGCCCCAAATCCGAGATATTGGATCTCGAGGATTCCAAGAAACCGACCTTTGAACCCACCACGTGGATACGGATAAACAACCACAACCTCAACTCTTACATGGTTGAATCAGAGTCTTAACAAATGTAAATACCAGCGGAAGTTTAACATATTTAAAACCATAGCCCAACTAAGCATGTTTAGCTATCAACCCACAAATAAAGTGAATAAATCCCAATTACATATCCTACCCACATGGGGTCAAACCAATAAAAACTGAAATGAAGTAATGTAATAAGTCTCATAACAAAGCATCTCGAAAGTAAATGTGTCTCAACACCAAGTCACCTCTCCAGCCAGTCCAGATCAGACAAGAAGACCTGTAGAGATAAGAATCAGCCGAAGCTTAGTAGAGAAATCCTACGAGACTACAATTTCATCTTTTATGCATGCAAATCAATACAGTTCATTTCATGCATTTCAAATCATCATATACTACGACAATCATATGTGTATTAAACATGTTATCATATTGTGTTCGAATATTAGCATGAATACTAGAATCATCATACGAAAGCACTATTCACATGGAAACAATACACCACCAAGTCGTAACCAATCAATAATTCACAATTCCCATAGTCCCACTATGTTAAGGCCACAATCACATCATGTTCAAGCAGATCCTACATAGTCCCACCATGTTCTAAACCAAACAAACATACAAGCGAACACATGGTCCCACCATATGACACAGCAACAAGTCACAGTAGTCACATATTCTAACTATGTTCCACGACAAATACTACATTGTCCCACCATACTACAATCAATCAATCACATAAGCCAACATCACATGGTCCCACCATGCTACAATCAACAAACACATAACAAATACCACATGGTCACATTATGCTACGACCAACAAATATATAACAAATACCACATGATCCTACCATGCTATGACCAACAAACACATAACAAATACCACATGGTCCCACCATGCTACGACCAACAAAAACCACAAGGTCCCACCATGTTATGACCATTAAACACATATTATGCTTATAATCATTCTTTAAGGACTTGCACCCACGGAGGAAGTCTCCAGTATCATTCCCTTAGAGACTCGCACCCACGGTGGAAGCACACCCTTATCCACATGGTCCAAACATGCTACAGTCAAGTAACCACAATCACAATCACATTCACAATCAATCAAGTCATAATGCATCATAATCACTCAAACCCAAATGCAATGCAATGCAAAGTATGATGCAAGTATGGAATGAAATGAAGTGCAATGCAAAGTGTCCCCAGGCCTAGCTCAATCATATGCTTATTCAATCATACGACCATACAACCATCCTTTTAGGGACTTGCACCCACGGTATGAACACCAGTCTTATTCCTTTAGCGACTTTCACTCATGGTGGAATACACCCTTGGTTCACATTGCATTTAGGGACTTGCACCCAAGGTGAAAGATCACCTATAATTGAGCTCTTCCTTTAGGGACTTTCACCCACGGTGGAATCACCCTTCCATACCTTGCCATTAGGGACTTTCACCCACAGTGGAAGCTCACCCATCCACATCGTAAATTCAAATCGTTCATACACAAACATCAGGCACAGTCATGAATACACGCAGTACCCTCAATCAGTCATTCAAGCCAACATTATCAATTTCAAACACAAGCCATACAGATGCCAATCAAGTCAAACCTAAGTCAACATTGGATGCCAAACACACCAATTGACAAACTAAGTCCTACGCAACCATCTTTACTCATATTAAGCCTATATTTAGGTCCTAAGAATATACCCATAACCTTTGAATCGATATCGCCTCATATTCCATTCGAAGCATTCCAAAAATCCTGAATTTGTGGCCTTCTCCTATTCTTTGTATGATTCGAGCAATTCTAGACTTTTTGCACACAAGACAACTATACAGGTATGTGCACAACTCAATGGGGAACCCCCTCCATAAAATTTGAGGTCAAATGGGCCTCGATAGCTACTCGGTATCTGCCGAGACTCCTACCTAGAAGCTCGGTAGCACAACTACCGAAGCTCGGTAGCAAGTCCATAGAGCTTGCTGTTTTTACTGATTTCAGTAGCTGCCGAGACTGCTACCGAACGTGGAATTCAAGCCAATTTAGGTTTTCAACTAGGGCTTCATGCCTCTACCCAAACTTAGTGATTTCTAAGGTTTTGATGATCCTAAATAAGTCTCTAAATCCTACTCATATGATCCAACCAACAACTACATAAAACCTAAGTTATTTCTATAGATCTAAACAATTAGTTAATTATAATCAATCACAGATATAAGAACATGAACATGGTTCATAAAAATACATAATAACATATTAAATACAGGGACACAAGCAGATCATGTGAATCAAACATCATAGCATTATTCCTACCATTTTCTCTAGATCTTAATCTAATATGCTGAACGTACATGATCATACAACCCTTCCTATATCTATAGCATTGGAATCACTCATAAAGGAAGTTACAGTCGAAACGCAGGGATCCCTACCTTGTTTACCGGTTTTCTAAACCAGCCTAGTATCAACCTTCGTTGATTTGCTCGTATCTCTTCAAATGTTGCTTGATCGTGGTCCTTTTCCTCTTATCTCCTTCTCCCAACCAATCGTCATCATCTTCACTTTCTTCGTGACCATCATAGCCAGCATCTTCTTCATCTTCGTTTTCTTCTTTCTTCTTCTTCTTTTGCTTCTTCCTAGATTCCTTTCGCTCACCAATGTATACCTCTTTCTTTTCTTCTTCCTCTTTCTTTCTTTTTGCCTCTATGGCTTCCTTCTTCCTACATAAAGCTTTTCTTTTCCTCTCTTCTCTTTCTTCCTTCTCTTTCTTCCCTCTAGGTCTCCTCATTGTTTATATTTTCTGTAATTAATAAAACCTGAACTTCTTCTTCTTCCTGTTGTTTTGGACGCCCAAGGCTAGAGAATCCCATCTCTCTACTTTCCTAGCTTCTAGGTTCCTTAGCTAACTTGAACTCTATCTTCTTTTTTTTTTTTTGAATTCAGATTAGTTTAATTCAATTTCCAAACATTCAAGAATTTATCGTAGGATTTAAATTAAGTTTTTTATTCCTTAACTGGCCCTTCTTTAATATATAAATTCCTACTTAAGTCCTAATGTACTTTCAATTGGGTTTTGGGCCCAATTCGACTACTACAAGGGTTTGGTCCATATAGAAAGTCCAGCCCTTTAAATAAATTCATAATTAATTAGGCAATTATCCCTTTTATTTTTCTTAATTATTATTTAGTCCAATTCTACTAGGTGTCTTACATTAAATTCCACTGAATAATTAGTAGATTAATTAGGGTTTAATCTATAATTATTCCAGCTGGGTCCGGGTCACTACATTAACGATCAGCATTTTGAGAAACTTAGTCATCCCAGCCTGCTAGGTAGGTAACGGTTAGCATTTTGAGAAACTTGGTCATCCCAGCTTGATAGGTAGGTAATGATCAGCATTTTGAGAAACTTGGTTGTCCCGACTTGATAGATAGGTAACGATGAACCCATGAGATTTGATTTTCTTGAGAAAATTTGAATATTTCAACCCGTAAGTATTCATCATCACTTGTCAATTATTACAAGTTGGTCATCCATAATGTTTCTTGGGACCAAATCTCAGCCAGTGTCCTGCCTTCATATTTTAGGAATCTACAACTAGGTGTTGAAAAGTGCTCTCTCTCTCTCTCTCTCTCTCTCTCTCTCTTTTGTAAACATCTCTCTCATAACTAGGAGCTGAAAAGTGTGTTCTAGAACTGGCTTCCAGAACTCCATTCCATTTAATAAAGACATGCACCTTGTTCCATTATAGATTTTGTTTGGGGCAAGTAATCACGTGTAATTGATTTCATGAACATGTTAAATGAACCTAGTAATAGCCTTAACAGTATTAGGACTAAAGAGACTCAAGTCCATGCCCACGTTGCAAACCAACCCAATAAAAAAAGAAGAGATACGGTCAACAACTCAGCAACAGTTACCTTAACAGTAATCCTAGATTTTAGCAAATCAACAACAGTTACCTTATCAATTTTAGTATGATTTTGTACTATTTCTATATGATTTTATATTTCTTCTAATATTTAGAAGATATGTTTTGTGATTGATTTGACAAATCAATATAAGATGATTTCTTGTCTTCTCCCACCGGATTGGTGAGAAAGAGACCAAAACCTCCATTGCTGTAAAAATTTCACATGGTATCAGAGCCACCTACAATCTAAGTTGTGTGGGGTGAACCAAGTATCCTTCCTTCACCAGCATTCATGGCTACTCATAGCAAGCAATATCCTTACCCTTCTACCCTAAATGTTGGCAATTTTGTGTTAATCAAACTCGCTCAAAACAACTATTTACTATGGAGAACCCAAATGCTAGGCCTGATTGAAAGTCAAGATCTTACAAGCTTCATCAATGAAGAAGTTCTACCACCAGCAGAAATGATGACTGATCCAGATTCAACCCCAACAAACCATAAAATGGTTATTAATCCAGATTTCATTGCTTGGAGGTGCTCGGATCGTTTATTAGGAGGATGGATAATGGGTATGTTGAATGAAGATACTTTGAGTCTTGTAGTAAGACTTGAGTCCTTAAAAGAGGTATGGGATGCTTTACATAATGCTTTTGGTCAAGATTTTCAATAAAGAGAATTTCATCTTACCCAAAAATTGCAAATGATTAAGGTAAATCAACCATGACCGAATATATTAGAGACTTCAAAAATATTTGAGATGATTTGGCTGCCATTGGTAAGCCAATTGTGGACAAAAAGAAGGTATCTTGGTTATTGAATGGTTTAGGCATAGAATACAAGGCTTTTGTCACCACTATGCTCAAACCACCAACACCAAATAATAAGGAGATTATCCCACTTGTACAAAGTCATGAAACTTGGATCTCCACACATGACTCACAAACTTCAAGTAATCATACGACTGCTTTTGTGGGTCAAAGAAGACGTGCTCACTCTCCAAGGGGATGAGGAAGTAACTATTTTTCTTCAAGAGGGAGAGGCTTCACCCAATTCGATCAACAAGGTAAGGGGAACCAAGCTTCTAATCCTCCACCTAATGACAGAAATCGAGAACCTCAATCACGTAATCCTAGAGATAGTGGTAGATTCTTTGATTCTGGTCCTGTTGTTCCATGTGAAGTATGTGGTAAGAAAGGCCATACTGCACCTAGATGTTTGCACAGGTTGAATCAATCACTTGCTCCAGATGATATTCCATAGGCTCTTGCTACTATGACCATCACAGCTAGCTAGGATATTGATCGGTTTCCGGATATTGGAGCTTCTTGTAATAACCCAAAAAAACTAATAGGGTTAATGTGTAAATAATAGAAAATTAGGGGTTAATTTAAAATTTTAGTAACTGCTGTATTGTTTGACTTTCGACCGATTGTAATTGGAGGGTTGTACAATTAGGAAATTAAGCTACAGCACACACAATCATGACTTTTAAAGTTAAACATTTGGCTAGGATCTTGTAGGAGATTCCAATCTCCAATCAATGGCTCAGATTTAAAAACCAACAATTAGTAAGTATTCTCTACAAACAAAGTTAGTAATAAATCTAGGATTCTAAAACTGAAATAGAAACAAAACCAACTTAGAAAGAAACCAATATTGGCTGGAAAATTAATCTAAAGGCTGAGATTCAAAATAACCAATCAATGGCTGAGATTAAGAATCCATAATTTCTAATCCTAGAGTTCCTAAGTGCCTATATAAACACAAGGCCTTGGGAAGGTTGATTCATCACTTGGAGAAGAAGAAGAAGAAGAAGAGAAAGAGGCGTACTACTCTACACCAACCATCAAATCAAGGTAAATATTCAAGGATAACTTTATTTATAGTTTTAATAGGTGTTCAAGGTTACTTTGTGTGTGAAGCATTTTAATGGTTTTTACTAAGTTTTCTAAGTTTAACGGTAGGATATGGTAAGTGTGAATTTAATTATGTTCTATGAAGTTTATTTATTGGGTTTTGTGTGGAATTCAAAGTTATGGGGGGTTACTTAACCAAGTTTTATGTTTAAAGTTGTAGAAGAAGCAAAAACAGACAAAACAGACCAAATCGCGACTTTTGGCGACCTCCTTGGTGCGCCGAACAGTACGCCGAACCTACTCAGAAACCCCTAGGCTCTCAGAAACCATGCCGAGCCCCATATTGTGATTTTCAAGCCCTTGGTTCTGTCACCGAGCCCCACTCGGCGCGCCGAAAGCACGCCGAGCGTCACAAAGAACTTTTTAAGCCCCTGGTTTGTTCACCGAGATCCTACTCGGCGCGCCGGAGAGCACGCCGAGCCTGACATTTTGACCAACCTAGAAAAAACCAAAAACCCAAAGGAGACCCTTGGCGACGACTTAGCTCGTCGAACAGGCCATCGAAGGTACACCGAGACTCACTCGGCGACCCCTCGGCTTGCCGAGATTCACAATGTTGGTCCGTTTGAAATGAAATTTTGTGTACTAACATCTTTTGATCTCATTAGACCAATTATGATATTACTTTTACTCAAATATGCTTATTTCTTTTGCTTACTTCTCTATGGACCTATTGGCTATATTTAATGGACATATGATATTTTGATATGCTTCATATTGTTTGCTTATTCATTGTCCATCATGCTAATTAGTCTTATTACACATTGTACAAATGATTTGTATGATTAGTTAATGAGCACTTTCTTACTTACACATCATTATGCTTCATGACTATGGATTTGGTCTAAAAGCTACACCCTTTGCATGTGAATCTATACTTTTGGATTTCAAAGCTATGAAAGAGATTATTATGATCTGGAAATCATAATAAGGTGAGGAGACTTGCTTTCTCCGGAGTTGAGGGACTAGCTATCCCAATATACCTATTTTGTCCCTATGGACTATTAAGGAGTGATTCCTGTTGTTTATTGATATGTATGATTTCCTGAGGATAGTTCACATTTGTGAAACCTCAGATTGTTTGCGCTTTATCAAAATTAAGTGGGGGAATTGTGTCCTCTTGGTCGAAGCCTCTTAAAACTATGATGTGCACACGGAATATCTTATCCTTGAGAATGACCCTATATGAGGGGATGGTTCGAGAAGACATCTTTCTCAAGGAAGGATCGGTCTTGTCGGAACTTATATTATCAATATTGTAAACAGTTTGCATTGCATATTAGATTTGTTTGCTAGATCACACTTGGTGATTTCATATTATAGCTGCTCAACATGCATTCTTTAAATTTAGACCCCATGCATATTTAGCATATAATATACTTGCATATTCATTCATATTATATCTCTCAAATCACATTACACATATTACTTGCTCTATTGCATATTCAGCATATACATCTCATTATTTACTGTTTATTGTTTATATGGAATACCATTGAAGAGTGGCAATGTCCCTACTTCAATTATAGACCTTGTTAGACTTGTTTACTTACTGGCTAAGTGGAGCTTACGGTTTCAAGCAACCATATTTTCAGGACCTTTAAAGGTGGATGACTTGGACTACGAAGACTCATTCTCCTACTATACGTTGATGATATGTTGGTTACTAGTGACAACAATGCCATGCTACATCATTTTGTTTCATTTTTGGGTACTAAATTTGCCATTATTTTCTTGGCATTGAATTTTCTCGCTTGAATGATGGTCTACATCTCTCCCAGACAAAGTAAGCTAAAGCTTTACTTGACCGGGTTCATATGCTCTGTTGTAACCCTGTCTCCACATCCATGGTGCAAAAGCAAGCATCCTCAGATACCTCTCCTGCATTCAGGGACCCCACCTTATTCTGTAGCCTAGTTGGTGGACTTCAATATCTCACTATGACTCAGCCAGGTATATCCCTCAGTGTTAATTATGTTTCTCAATTTATGGCTTCTCCTACTGAAGCTAACTGCCATGTTGTTAAACGGATCCTCTTGTATGTTTCTGGCACACTTGATCATGGATTACACCTTCAAGCTTGTGGTTCTTTTGACTTATATGCCTTTTCGGATGTTGATTGGGCTGGTAGCCCTCTTACTCGTCGCTCTACATCTAGGTTATGCTCCTTTTTAGGTCTGAATTGTATTTCTTGGAGTGCCAAGAAATAACCCACAGTTGCCAAGTCAAGTACTGAGGCCGAATATCGTTCCATGGCATATGCTTCAGCTGAGATTACATGGCTCAGTTTTATACTTCAAGTTATTGGGATTCCATTGATTCATCCACCTATCTTGTATTGTGATAACTTGAGTGCTTTGTATCTTACTGTTAATCCGGTCTTCTATGCACGCTCCAAACACATTGAGGTGGACTGTCACTACGTTCACGAGAAAGTTGCTCTTGGTTCTCTTGTCACCATGTTTGTTTCTTCATCCAACCAAGTGGAAGATATATTCACTAAACCTCTTCCAAGAGATATCTTTGTTACTCTATCTACCAAACTAAACCTCATTCCTCGGTCTCGTTTGAGGGGGAGTATTAGGACTAAAGAGACTCAAGTCCAAGTCCACGTTGCAGCCCCAACACATGAAGAAAAGAAGAGATAAGGTCAACATCTCAGCAACAATTACCTTAACAGCATTCCCTGATTTTAGCAAATCAGTAACAATTACTTTATCAATTTTAGTATGATTTTGTATTGTTTTCCTATGATTTTATATTGTTTCTAAAATTTAAAAGGTATTTTTTGTAACTGATTTGACAAATCAATATAAGAAGATCTCTTGGCTTCTCCCACCGGATTGGTGAGAGAGAGACCTAAACCTCCATTGCTATAAAAATTCACATACAAAAGATCTGTTCTATGCATTGCTTCAAGAATCTTGTCGTTTACAGGATCGCCTCATCCAAGTAGTCTTGACTTGGAAGCGTTTGTTTTAGTAGGTGTTTACCAAACATCCTTTATTCTTATGAAGTATTTGTTATGAAGCGCTTTAGAAGAATCAATTTTAAAAGAATCGCTTATCCTTCCAAGAAGCAATGCCAAACACATAATCTAATTAAGGCTGCATTTTTTAGTTCTTATCTTTAATTTTAAAACACTCTTCTTCAGTTACAAGTGTTTTTGATAATATTGAATGGAGAAGTTCTCGCCAGAAGCAATAGAGGAAGACAACACATACGGAGAAGTTGCTAAGAACAACTTTTCCTTATCACTTATCACTGATATTTTGAAAAGTTATTTTTGGACGTTATAATAAAACTTTCAAAATGGTTATTTTAGCCCCAAGTACATTTATTAAAACTTTAAAACAAATATTTGTATTCTATAACTTTAAGATAATTCCTATAATTTAATCTAAACAATACATTTAACTATATGTATTTACCAAACATTAAATTTTTTTTCGAAATAAGCAACTTATTATTGTTGTAGATAAGTGCTTTTCCTAGAATTCCTTATCCAAAAGTACTTATCCAAAGCACAAGCAGGGCCAAACACACTCTAAACTCTAAGATCTGAAGATAATTTTGTTGTTATCTCTTAAGTGAGACACTGTGTATGACTTTGAATATATGTAGAGTATTGGTTACAGTAGTTATATTGGTAACTTGAACCATAAAATGTAAAATTTAAAACATGTACACTTACACTTATCTAGATTAAATCAAATATACAATCTTGACTTATTCAATATCCTTAACAAGCCCCCCGCAAGTGAAACGGTGGTGCAAGCACCGTGAGCTTGTTCTTCAAAGTGAGAAAACGACTTCCAATCAAACCTTTTGTAAAAATATCAGCCACTTGATCAACTGATGGAATAAATTGAACATCCAGGTATTTTCTGGCTATGTTTTCCCTTACAAAGTAAAAATCGATTTCTACATGTTTGGTTCTTACATGAAAAATGAGATTTGCTGTTAAGTAGGTTGCTCCAATGTTGTTGCACCAGATAATGGGTGGACAAGATTGGAAAATTCCCAATTCACCAAGCAGACTTTGGACCCATGATACTTTGGCAGCCGTGTTAGCAACACCTTTATACTCTGCTTCGGTGCTTGATCGAGCGACAGGTCGTTGTTTGTGAGAATTCCAAGAGACCAGATTAGGTCCTAAGAAGAGACAATAGCCACTTGTAGATAGTCTATCATCTGGGCAGCCAGTCCAGTTTGCATCAGAGTAGCATTGAACCATCATGTGGGAGATGAACAAATAAGTAAGCGACCAACCTTTGGGAATGGCAATTGAAAGAACAAAATGAATTGTGACTGGCTTGACAGCTAGACTGAAGGTTTCACCAAAATCAATTCTAGGTTGGTGATTGAATTCTTTTGCAATCAGACGAGCTTTGTGACGTTCAATACTCCCATCAGATTTGTGCTTCAGTTTGAACACCCATTTGCACCCAATGATATTCGTGTGTTTAGGAGGTTCAACAAGTAACCATGTACCATTTCTAATCAAGGAATTAATTTCTTCCACCATTGTCGAATGCCGTTTGGGATCTTTATTTGCTTGGGTGAAGGAGGTGGGTTCTGAATTGGTAGACAATTGAGTAAGAAGAGTAGTAGGGAGTGGATATTTTGAAGCATATAGAACCTTTGGTTTGATAATTCCATCCTTCAATCTTATGTTCATGGAATGAACATTGGTATTCGGTTGAGATGGAGTGAGCACGTTGGCAATTAATGGGGATGTCAGATCCACAATTAGAGGAATAGATGGTGCGTTAGCTGCCTCCTTAATTTGAAATTTGAATTTGATGGAAGCAGTTGTACACGTGGAGTGTGATGGCCCACTTGAGGATTCAAATCTGTATTGAAAGAGGGAGCAGAAGTAGGAGACGTCCAAACTTTTGAAGAGTTGGAGTTATCCAAATCTGGTTGTTGTAGTGATCCAATCAAATGGGGAATTTGAAAATTCAAATTTGTTGGAGGCAATTGTACACATGGAGTGTGAAGCCCCACATAAGGATTTGTATCTGCTTTTGAAAGAGGAGAGAAAGTAGTTGACGTCCAGATTTGGGAAGGTTTATTGCCATGTGGAGGATGTGAGCCCAAGTTGAAGTTATCGTCCTTATCTGTTTGTTGCAAAGATCCACTCAGATAGGGAAGTTGAGTACTCATGGAGGGACCCACCTTATCTTGAGCTTCCAACGATCCTTGTTGATTTTTCTCCTCAATTTGAAAAGTTGAATCAGTTAGAGATAATGTAGAAGCATGGACACATGGCAAACTTTGTTGTTCAGAATTCCCAACGTTAGGATATGAGAGAGATCTATCTTGTGCTGCCAAAAATCCTTGTTGATTGTTCTCCTCCATTTGAAAATTTAAATCTGTTGGAGGCATGGACATGTGGCACCCTTTGTTGGAAAGAATTCCCAATGTTATGATATAAGAGAGATCTTTGTGGAGAGAGGATATCCTTGGAATAAGAAGTAGAATCTCCTTTCCAGATGTGGAAAGAGCAGATGTGTGGTGAAGCCTTTTGAAAGGAAAGACTGCTTCTTTGAATGACACATGGCGATAGATGTATATCCTTCCAGTTGGTGTGTCCAAACAACTATAACCTTTGTGAGATGACCTATAACCCAAGAAAACACAGGATTTAGAATGAAAATTCAATTTATTTGAATTGTAAGGCTTGAGATAGAAAAAGCGCTCACATCCAAACACTCGAAAAAATTGATAAGCTGGTATACGATGAAATAACAGCTCCATGGGTGTCTTGTGATTAATAATTGATGAAGGCATTCGATTGATCAGATACACGGTATTAACAAAGACATCGGTCTAGAAATGTAACAGTAAGGAAGCATGGGAAAGTATGGTTAGTCCGATTTCAACAATATGGCGATGTTTACGTTCGGCTGAACCATTTTGCTCATGACTATGTGGGCATGACACACGATGATTAAATCCATGATCATTGAAAAATTTATGAAGAAATATGTACTCACCACCCCAGTCACTATGAATATTTTTTATTTTGCAAGAAAATTGTAATTCAACAAGAGATTTAAATTTCTTGAAAATATCGATAACATCATATTTACAGGTCATAGGATAAATCCATGTAAAATTGCTAAAATCATCTAAAAAGTTGACAAAATATCGATATCCATCCATTAAGAAAACATGAGAAGGCCCCCAAATATCTATAAAAATCAATTCCAATGGAGTTTTGGAACGATTTGGAGAGCTGTAGAAGGGGAGTTTATGACTTTTGCCAAGTTGGCGTGTTGAACAAACATAGATACTTTTATTCACGCTTGTAGGCAGACAGTTTTCATTGATGATCTGCTGAACGGTTCTAACTGCAGGATGGCCCAGACGATGATGCCATGTGTCTGTAGAGGTCCTTTCACTAAGTAGAGCATAGCTTCCTAAAGAGGAGACAACCAAACTTATCAAACTCAAAAAATACATTATTATCTTAAGTAAGTTGTTGAACAGATAGAATATTCTTTATAATTTTCGGAACTAGACGCACATTGTTCAGATTAAAAGAAGCAGTAGGGGATCGAAGAATTGTTTTTCAAATGTGAGAGATGGACAAACTTGTACCGTTACCAATTTTGACTGTATCATGTCCATGATAATTAGAATGAACAGATAGATTATTTAGATCTGCAGTGATATGGTTTTTAGCCCCTGAGTAAGGGTACTAGCTGTAATGACCTAAATCCACTAATGAATCGCCCATATTTAATGGTTTGAATTTATAGAGTTTAATGATATTTTTTGGATTTATTTAGTATATAAATAACTTATTATGCTATTTGGATAACCGTGTAATACTAGTATGTGGTTTGGGGTTATTTTGATAATATGATAAGTATGGGGAACTGATTTGAATAGAATCAAATCAGTTGAGAGTTTCTGTTTTGAACGCACGACCAAAGGGTACGTGCAAATTGTTTTGGAAGGTTTGCTTGTGTTTAGGCAATAGGGGTTTAAGAGAATTAGGGTTTCTTATTCTCTCCTCACATTTCTTTGGATTCTAGATCTGAGTTCTAGAGAGTTGCTGGAGAGAAGAAGAGAAAAAGAAGAAGAAGATTTGTTGAGAACGTGGAAGCCGAGCCTTGTGGAAGCTTAGATCGTTGCAACCCTATTTCTCACGAGGAAGAGCATTCTTGAGAATATTTAGAGACTCAAAACGATTCAGGTAAGTTGCAAGGGGCGATCATAGTTCTTTTGTTGAATTCAATAACCCATGTTTTTTATCTGAATGACTGTTTGATTATGATGTTGATTAAATGTCTAAATCTTTGTTATAATGATTTTTGGATGTTCTATTGTTGTTTATTGATGTTTTCAGAGATGTAGAAGTATGTATATGATGTTTTGAATGGATTGGATAGCCTAAGTTTGGATTTTGAGACCCAAAGAAAAACCTAGAATTCGCGCAGGTCTGCAGGCATTGGTCCACCGACGCCCCTGTCGACAGAGACCATATTCTAGGCTTATCTTGTTATTCGACAGGCTTCGGTCCACCGACTCCTCTGCCAACGACCCTGAACTTTCTCAGAAACCTTCAGTCCACCGACGCCTCTGTCGACAGAGACATGTTTTTAGACCAATTTGATCCTTCGGTAGACCTCGGTCCATCGACGTCTCTGTTAACCGACCTGTAACTTGCACAGTAAATGGTAATTTTGTGTGGATGACCTAAATGGATGGTGTGGGGCTTCAGCCGTTGTTGTTGGTTTTCGGAAACAAGAATTGACCATGGTGTGTCAATCTTGGTGTTCCAAGGTTCTTGTGACCACCATTTCCATCTTAGGTTGATCCTATGCAGTTGTGGACATGTGGTAATCTATTGATTGTTGTGTTTATTATGATAACGGATTGAAGCTAGTGAACGTATGCAATCAGATTATCCACGTGTATGGGCGCTCGAATAGTTTCTGTTGTAGACCTTCACTTGATATCCTCTTTAATGCATTACATACTGGGTTAATGTCTATTAGTAAGTGTACTGGGAGGTGGAAATCTACGGAGAAACAACTGAGATACCTCTGGACTGGGTTGACTATATAACTTATTAAACTAGGGTTGGATGCTTGCGAACGCCTATATAGGTTCGCTACCCCTCGAGTATTGTACACTCGGAAATTAGCCGTACTGTATGGTAGCCTTCGTGCCATGGGTTAGCACTCGGAACGGAGAGGGGATTCCAGTAATTCCTTGGATACGTCCTAAATTGGCCATTGTTGTGGGAAGTGTCTTATGAGGTCTACTTACCATGCGATGTTAATCTTAGTTCATTACATTGTGCACATCTATCATTGTTTGTGTGTGATATTCATTGCATTCATCTTAGGTCATGTGAATGTTCTCATATCATCTCATCCCATCTCATTTAAACTACTCATCTTGCATTGGATTATGTTGGACTTGTTATTGGATTACTATTGTAACTAACCCTTGTGATTGACTTCCATAAGAGGACGGGTGAACATTCCATGTTTTCTTACTGAGCATCATAGGCTCACGCAATGTTTTATGTTGTAGGATGGGAAGAAGAGGGACCGCACTAGTTGGAGATGACGCCGCTTGTGGACTTGGCTTGCTGTTTTCCTTGCTTTTCAGTTTATTGTTTTGCACTATCGAAGGAGTTATGCTTTATTTATGACGTTGTTATGTGATGTTGAAGCTGTGGGATGTTGTAGTTGAACTTGTTTGTTTTTATGCCCAGCTGAGGCCCATAAAATGTTTTGATTAAACATTTGATATTATTGGATTATTTAAGTTGTAGTTACTTCCGCACTCTGATCTTATTTAAATGAAAGTATTATTGCTTTTATTTTACTTATGTTGTGGTGGCAATCCGCGGTCCAGTTGCGGATTCTGAAGGTCTCACCTTGAGATCCGTGCAATCCCTCATTGAGAATTATTCCATGGGGATTGGGTTGTGACACTACCTGTTGTCGACCATAGCATGATTAGTGTGTATCATTGTACCAAGAGCAGTGGGATTTGTAGGTTGATACGAATGGTTGAACCGATTCTAACAATTAATTGCAGAGTGGCCAGACTTTTGACAGACTTGGCAAATTTCTCGTGGTTGATTGGACGAAGTATATGAAAAACCACGACCATGCGAACCGCATCTCTTTCACAAAAATGATCCCGACGAGTAGTAGAATTAAATGAATTTGGAGGGTGAGATCTGTTGGGTTGACGCATGGTCACATTTGCTGAAGTGGTTACATGATCGGTTGTTGATAGGCTATTTTGTTCAAGCCTGATTTCTTGATTGATGAGAAGATCATAATGAAGATCTATACTGAGAGAGTCGGAACAAGTGGTGATGGAGGTGGTGAATGCTTCATATTCTGATCCAAGTCCAGCTAGGACATGAAGAATAAGATCTTCATCCGATATTGGGTGAAAGGCCGCAGCAAGGGATTGAAAGGCAAACATATTTTCTAGGGTGTTCCAAACATCGCTGGAAGTGAAAATGCCAACCCTATGAGCAAGGACATTTTCAGAAAGAGAAGAAATAAGCCCGCTTAATAGAAGCTGATCTTGTTTATGCCAAAAAAATGTAGGCCAGGTTGATATCTGTATTCTCATGACCAGTGTTGTTGACAAGAAATTTCGGTGGACATAGATCTTCACCGTTGAGGATTACCATCAGATCATGTAACCTGAGAATGGGAAGAAATTGTGAACGCTATAGCAGATAGTTTTGACTTGTGACGATCTAATTTGAGTGAAACAAACTGATGAATACTGTTCATAGTAGGAATAGCAGTATTTTAAGGAATAGTATCAGCCATTGAAGAAGGAAAGGAAGAAGACGAATCCATAAGGAAGAAGAAGGTAGAGATCCATTAGAGCTCTGATACCATGTAAGATCTGAAGATAATTTTGGTGCTGTCTCTTAACTGAGACACAGTGTATGACTTTGAATATATGTAGAGTATTGGTTACAGTAGTTCCATTGATAACTTATACCACAAAATGTAAAATGTAAAACACGTAAACTTACACTTATCTAGACTAAATCAAATATACAATCTTGACTTAATCAATATCCTTAACATAAACCATCTTTTAAAACTAATTATGAACCATTCATGACTCAGTATAAAAAATAAAAAATAATAATAATAATGGCTAACCCCTCCAGTGTAAGAACAGTTTTAACTTCATTATATTAATTGTTTAACACCCAATAGTGTGACGTTAGCAATGACAAATAACATGTTCAATATTTCAAACTATCCTAATTAAATCCAACTGATATCAATGAATTCAATGTAAAATACATCACAACCATGGGTCAATTCACATGATCCATATTTTATAAAACAAATGCACAATTAAGCACGTTTATTTAGTTTAAATAATAAAAAATAAATGTCTTACGTAGCGTGTAGACCTTTTCAAGCGATGATTATCGGAATCAGTTGATTTTTTAAAATTTTTTTATAGATTAAATAATAGTTAAAAGCATTATTGAAGTCAAGATTTTAATTAAGCAAAATCTTTGGAGGTTATAAGGGTGATTTCATGTCCCCTATTGTGTGTTAAGACACCAAAGCACAAAAGACACCAATCGGTTCTTCACATATAACCCATGTAGAAGGTTCTTTAATTAGTTTTATTGATTTTATATACTGTGCATAATTCAAAATGACTATAATACCCTTTTCAGAAATAAATAAATAAATCATAAGCCATGGTTTCATAAAATTAAAGGAGTATTAATAGAAAGAATAAACACATGAAATAGTTATAGCTAGTGAATTTCTTCAAAAAATAATTGTAGCTAGTTTCTTCAACAAAATAATTTGAAGCCATTTCAAATTCAATTGATGACGTGATAGTGATTCATGATAACATGAATGCACCCTCACAAATGTTAAGCATTGTTCTTAAATTATAATGGGTTTTACGAGATAATACATTTTCTTTCTAGGAAAACTCTTTTATTCAACTGTCTAGTTAAAGTATAACTATTTTTATCAAAATATTATCATAATTCATATGAGAAAAGAACTTCGTTTCGCGAATGATGGTTATGAAGAGCCGTTATAACGATTATAGTCATCAATGATCGATAAAATTTGACGGAGTTACAGTCCTTTTCGTTTTCGCTCTTTTTTTTTTTTTTTTTTTTCATTTTGTCTTCAAAACTTAAAATTAGGCCTATATATAAGCTTTGATGTTAAGAAAGAAAAGTATCCTGCTCACTTATGTTTAACCATGGAATGGTCACAGATAATGAGCTTTGAGGGTTCCCACCCAGTAACCAGTGTCCAAGAGCTTGTCATAAAGCCAATAGTCGAAGTCCCTGATCGATACGTCCGGCCAGATCAAGATCCTCCAATTCTCCCCACTGATGCTTCCTTTCCGACGATCCCAGTTGTTGACATACAAGGCTTGGTCATGGGAGAATCTATGGATCTTGAACTGGAGAAGCTGCACTCAAATTGCAGAGAATGGGGACTCTTTCAGGTCTTACTGCTATGCTATTTCAACTTTATCGTTTTGATAATCTCGTTAAAACTTAAAAACTGTCACGTATAAGTAGGGCCTGTTTCGTAGTCCATAGAGTTGAGAAACGTTTTTTGGTGATAAGAACACCTAATACAATGATCTAAATTCTGAAGCAATAGTATTTTGAAGTTATCTTACATGAAATCCTGCAGCACAGAAGATGGGGTAAAAAATAAAAATCAAAAGCAAAAAAGGGTGTAATAATGTTTCTGAGGTCTGTCGAAACTGTCCCTTAAATTTCATGCAATCACATTACCAAAGTAAAATAAATAGACTTCTACCAAAAGAAGAGAAATAAATAAGTAGATAAATAACTACATGAAAGAATTGTTTTGTCAATGTTGTGCAGGTGGTAAACCATGGAGTTGGCTCTTCACTAATAGAGAAACTAAAATCTGAGATTGGGGAATTCTTTAAGCTGCCCTTGGAGGAGAAGATGAGATACAGTCCCAGGCTAGGTAACGTTGAAGGTTTTGGGCAATCCCCAGTATTATCAGAAGATCAGAAACTTGACTGGGGTGATAGGTTCTATATTACTACAAACCCAATTGATTTAAGGAAACCATATTTACTCCCAGAACTATCTCCAACATTCAGGTTCTCTCTCTCTCTCTCTCTCTCTCTCTCTCTCTCTCTCTCTCAGTTTTCACTTCTTAATGCAGAGATACATTGGAGTCATACTGCTCAGAGTTGCAAAAGCTTGCCATGACACTTCTAGGACTGATGGCAAGATGTTTACATATAGACATAGAGGAGATAACGGAATTGTTTGATGATGGAATGCAATCAGTAAGGATGAATTACTATCCTCCATGCCCTCAACCGCAACTGGTGATTGGTCTTACACCTCATTCAGATGCTACTGGTATCACCATCCTACTTCATGTTAATGAAGTGGAAGGTCTCCAAATAAAGAAAGATGGGATGTGGGTTCCTGTTAAGTCTCTTCCAAATGCTTTTGTAGTGAATGTGGGAGACGTACTTGAGGTACATCACATTTTCCTCTTATTTTATTATCACATATGAGAGAGAGAGAGAGAGAGAGAGAGAGAGGA
>JAUPMG010289848.1:0-17639 GCA_031762675.1 Pachysandra terminalis | reverse complement strand
TGTAATGGTTGCCCTAATACTAGTTAATATATAAGTGCTCTCTCTCATTGAGAAAAGTACGTTTTGGTGCTACAACATCCATAATAATTAATATTTAATTTAATGTTTTTATTTTAGGTTTGTTCAATTATATAATTGTTATTATCATATCTACTATGATTGAGTGGAACTTAACTGCATCTAAATCTATGGTTTCTTCGATTATTTGCTTTCATGTATATGTGGACTTGCCTTAAATCTAAAACGAGTCTCATCTCCACAGAATAGGTTGCATAGAATTTGATTTAGGTTGATTCCAACCTTGACTTATATTATGTATTGAATTTGCATTAAGTGTTGCATTTTAAGTGTGGACACACCTGGGAATCCGACAGGAAATCCGGATACCAAGATGTGGGGTCATTGTTAGGCCGAGTGATTGAGTGATTCTGAGGCTGAGTGATCGAGTGACTGATGTGTGTGTAAAATCGTGGTGATGCAAACACTTGGTGAGTTCCGATGGATGTCCGAACACCAAGGGTGCGTCCAGTAATCACAATTCATGTTAGTCATGCATAGTGATGTGTGTAGGCATGCCTTGACCGCCTACAAGGCGTCATACCTAGTGGATGGTTGGCCCCTCGGGTCTGAGTCCCGAAATTGCTAAAATATAGGTTGGGCAATTGTGTCCCATCAGTTGAGAGCCCCGTAAAGCCCTATTGTATGCATGGAACGGTTGGATAGTCTGATCCCTGTAGAGGCCTGTAAAGTGGGATCCAGAGGGCGTTTGAACCATTGCCGTAAGTTGAATCACTTTAATCGATGGTTTTCGCGTAATCCCAACTAGATTTGATTTGGGGTCATCGTATAGGTACATGCTCTCAGACATTTGTTGTCAGTGTGTGGGTCGTCCTGTGCCAGTCAGAGTGTCTTTTTTTATAATTAACCAAAATTTCATTAATCATCAATGGAAAAAATATGTACAAGCTCACCAATGGTGAGCCAAAACAATACTAGCGACGAACATGAAAACAAAGAAGCTAAGGAAAAAAGAGAAAGACTAATACAAATACAAATACTCTCACTCGTCCAATCTCATCTCCTCCAAGGGAGGTCCCAAATAAAACTCTGATCTAACCACTCCGCTAGCAAGCTTGTCTGCAAGCCAGTTTGCCGACCTAGGAATATGTCTAAGGATATCATCCTATCAGCACTCAAAACTTCCCCAATCGAACTAGGTGAGCATACCGACATGAACATCGCTCCCTCGCCTCCATTCATGAAATAATAGAAGAGGAATCGCCCTCTACCTCTATATGACTAAAATGTCAAACCACTGCCTCCTTCAGTCCAGCAACAACTGCATGTGTGTGTCATTAAATCTCAATGTCTATACCATTCATTCATATTTAATGAATGTGTATGTTGGTGCTTATACATAATATTCATATTGAATGAATGTGTGTAAGAGCGTGAGTCTAAGCATAGCATTCACATTGAATGTATATATATATATATATATGCATATAGGTTTGTTGTTATGCCAGTGTTTGTCTGTCGCATCACATTTCATCGCATGTAAATGTTTGGTTTTAGGTGAATGGACTAGCATGCATAATATTGCATATGGGAGCTTTGGTAGAGAGTTGACTTTGTTGATTGAATGATGTTGCTTGTGATTCTCGTCGTTTTCTAGATATATTATGATTATGTTCATTTTATATTGTGATTTCCAGCTGGAAGTAAACTAGAAAAGTATGATTCTTGTTTAAATACTTTTGCATTGTGGGTATATTGCAAGAGATTTGTTAGCAAACAACACCCCCCCCGTAAACACTGTGTTTTGCAGGTAATTAATGAAAATTGATCGCGAGAGAGCATACGTAGATTGGGTAGTTTAAATTTTCCTAAAGTAACCACTTACGGGAAACCTCGCAAACAATGTAATCGGTCTGCCGACCACCTCGCCAATGAGCCTTGATTAGCCAAAGATGGGCATTCAATTAGCCGAAGGTTATTAGATTTCCAGATTAATTCCAAATTTAATTTTCTATCATTTACTTTGGGTTAAACGTTTCTTCATATAATTGCTAACATCTTATCTAAATAGTTGTGCGGAATATAATTAATGAAGATTAATTTTTTTTTTTTTTGATAACTTGGGTGTCCGAGCCTTAGGCCCGACTAATCCCCTTGCGCAGCAACCCACCGCCACGACCTCCCACTTAAATCCGAACCTACCCAGCTGGGGAATCAAACTTGAGACCGTGCGCCTAACCCACACAATCCCCTATTTGCCCTTACCAACTAAGCAAATAATTAATGAAGATTAATTGCGCATTACTAATGTTTTTTGTGTCAAGTTTTCTCAAAAGTAACCACTTCCATATTTTGGATCAATTATCCATAAAGAGGGGAATATTGACAAGGATGCCGCTCATAAAACTAGAGTTGGATGGCTTAAGATTGAAGTATGTCATTCAATATAAAAGGAAAAAATTATGAAACATCTATTATGCTTGTTAGAAGAGCAAACAAGAAGCATGCTTTTTTTAAAATTAAAAATAATTTCATAAATCATCAAATAGCGAAAAAGATTACAAAAGATCACAAACTGTGATACAAAAGAAACCACAAAAATTGTACTACATAAATGAAACTGAAAGATACCAAGAAAGTCGAAAAAGACAGAAAACTAAGACCGAGAGGGGTAGAAACCAATCATCTGATATCCTCAAGACTATTATCAAAGTCAAAACCTTTCACCAAAACATCCCTGCCACCCCCCCCAAAGGCAAAATGTTTGCACAAGCACAAGCATTTGCTGAGCGGGGGATATGTGAAAATGAAGTACACAGGCCCACACCAAGGTGCCTCGCATACCGAATAGGATGATCGAATCTCCAAGGGCAAGAAGAAGACCCAATCATCCAAAAGATGACAGAAGAGGAGTCCCCCTTGACCTCCACGATACCGACATTAATCCTCTATGCCTCCTCCAAACCAGCAATCAAGGCCCACAACTCTGCCCTAACCGAGTCCCCCATCCCAATCGGCCACAAATACACATGGATTAAATGTCCTTCAGACCCCTGAAAACCTCACCAATCCCTAAGCTTCCCGGATTGCCCAAAGATGATCCATCAAAATTCAGTTTGATGGACCCACCACACGGGGGAACCCAATCCCATAACCTACACTATCTAGATCGAACTAGCGAAGATTGCAAAATAGCCTTCCAGTCCTTAATGATCGACTCCCAAGGATAAATCTCTAAAATCAGGAATAATTGTCGTCCATGATGTTGGAATGAGTCCCACACCGCCTGGCTACACCCCTTCTGTACGGGTTATAAGGAGGTAGTTCCCCTCCCATTAATACCTAGGTTTTAAGGAGCTGAATGAACTTCACTTTCTAATTTGGTATCAGAGCATGGTAGGTTGGGCCTTGGTGGGTTATACTGTGTGTGTTGGGCCACCGGTAGGTTGGGCCTTGGTGGGTTATCCAGAACGGTTGTTGTGGCCAAGGGAGTGTGTTGGAATGAGTCCCACACAGCTTGGCTACGCCCCTTCTATACTAGTTATTAGGAGGTAGTTCCCCTCTCTTTAATACCTAGGTTTTAAGGAGCTGGATGGGCTTCGCTTTCTAATTCATGAAGCCACCATCCCCAAAATAGAGTCAATACCAAGCTAGTGCTCCTCTGTGAATCCTCAAAAACTCTCCAGTTCTGCTCGCCCCAAATAGTCCAAAGAATGGCAAAGAACAACATGTCAACCAATAACTTTCCACTCTAACCCAAGCCTCTGAATCTCCACTGTGAGAATAATGATACCACTCTCTCTAGTACCACCTAATCCACCCCCATGCTCTGCAAAAAATATATCCACACTTTACTAGCAAACTTACAATGAAGGAAGAGGTGATCCACTGACTCCCCCTTTCTCCTACACATGAAACAAATACGTAGAGAGATAACCAGGTTTTCCCTCCTCTTTTGCAATAAGTCACAAGTGTTGATCCTATAAAAACAACCTAACTCTAGGGGGAACACGAGGTTTCCAAAGTTTAGGAGGAAAAGCAATCGGAACTAGGTTTGCATCCTGATAAAGGAACCGGAAGAAAGATTTGGATGAGAAAAGACAACTAGGCTCCAAGGACCAGAAACGGACATCCGAAGATTCAGGATCAATAAAAAGGTGACGAAAGCACTCGAGAAAAGTACCAAGTTCCTCCAATTCTGCCGCTCTCAAATCACGTCTGAAACCAAGATTCCAGATAAGGCCCGAATGGGACCAAGAAAGTGTATCTGAAACTAATGCGTCCCTCTCCTAAAAAGGCGCCTTTGACCAAGAACGGGTATCTGAAACGAATGCATCCCTCTCCTAGCAGCCAGAAAAAGGCTATGGAAACGAGTACAAAGGTTGGAGTCCCCCAACCAAGTATCATGCCAGAAACGAGTGCAGCGCCCATTACGGACCCCAAATCTCAAGTGTGGATAAAAGGAAGGGGCAAGTGAAGTGATAGCTTTCCAAGAACTACAGCTATATATCCTTGCAGATTGGCGAATGTCCCATCCGCTATCACACATGACATACTTGCTTACTATTTACCTTGTACCACATTGCATTGTTGTTCACGCTGAAGCACCATAGCCATTTGCCAAGCAGAGATGTGTTTCGACACATAATATCTCCCAAATTGAGACCCCATGATACTTACTCTTGCATACCCACTCCCATTTGAACAAGTGCTCCTTCCTATGATCCCTTCCCTCTCAAAGGAAGTCCCTTTGAATCTTCTCGATTGCTATAAATATCCTCCCAAGATCTATAAATTAAGACAAGTCATAGATTGGGAGGTTGGCCAAAGCCGATTGTATCAACGTAACTCTTTCCCCCGCAGAGATATATAATTCCTTTTCCATGTGGCTAACCTCTTCTCTAGTTTCTCAATAATCGGTGACCAGAAGAAGAGCGATCCAGGGCTATTACCTAGCGGCAAACCAAGATATCTAATGGGTAAATCAACCGCCCCACACTCCAAGAACTCTGCAAATTGTTGCACCCGACTTGGATCCAAGTGGAAACCCGAAAGGCTAGATCTCTCAAGGTTGACCTTAAGGCCTGACACCATCTCAAAACATCTTAGAGCCTAGACCTTCTCAGCTTCGAAGAACAAAATGGTATCATCAGCATACTGCAAATGAGACTCCGACACTCTATCCCTCCCCACAAAAAAACATGCAGTAAGAAGGAACAAGGAAAGAGGATCACCCAAGTGAAGCCCCCTAGATGAAACAAAGTGACCATGAACACCCCCGTTTACCGAAAAAGAAAAAGACACATTCCTAATACAGCCCATAATGCATTTCCCCCAATCTAATTTGCACATCAACCCTAGCCTACCACTTCTAATCCTATCCTCCACTACCTCATTGGCAATCAAGACACTATCCAAGATCTATCTTCCCTTAATAAGAGTCGATTGATTCAAAGACACAATGTCCCCAATAACCTTTTTAAGCCTTCATGCCAAAACGTTTGAGATAATTTTATAAAGACTAGTAAAGCTAATAGGTCTAAATCTTTAAGCTCCTTATCCCAAACTTTCTTTGCAATAAGAACCAAGAAAGTTTTGTTGGTAATCCTATTAATCACCCCATTGTGGAAAAATTCCTCAAAAACCAACATCAACTCTCCTTTGATTATCTCCCAAGCATCCTGATAGAAGGCCATTGTGAATCCATCCGGCCCCGACGTCTTGTGTCTCTTCATTCCCATTATTTCCGACCTCACTTCCTCCTCATCAAAAGGCATTTCCAACCACGTTACCTGTTCAGAAGATAAAGCTTGCCCTTCCACATTACGTAAGTCAAAATTAAGATCCCGATCAGATGTATAGAGCTTTACACAAAAGTCATTTAAGGCCTCCATAATGCCACCCATGTTCTCTACCATCATCCCACTAACCAATAAGCCATTTATGTGATTCACCTTTGCTCTCTCATTCGCAATCTTAAGAAAAAATCTAGTATTCTCGCCCCCTGTTGACCCACAATGCTCTAGATTTTTCTCTCCAACTGGTTTCTTCCTACCTTAGAATCAGGTCATAACCCCCCCCCCCCCCTTTCCAATCTATCCTAATCTCTCGCCCTCGAATAAAGCTCTCTGTTGTTCAAGGCGGTCAAATCTTTCAATTTCATCAAGAGCTAGTTTCTTCCTAAAAGATAGGTCCCTAAAAGGCAATTTATTCCATGCTTTGATTTTCTCCCTCAAAAATTTTAGATCCTTAATAAAAGAGAAACCAGTCCAATTAGAGCCCACACTTCCCTTCACCCCCCCTCCTCTAACTCCTTAACAAAGGATTTGCGGGAAAGCCACATGTTCTCGAACCAAAATGGATAGGGACCTCGAAGAGTGACCTTAGAAGACAACAAAATAGGCGAATGATCATAAGTGAACCTAGGTAGAAGGTTTGGGCTCAAGGACGGAAAGTGGGCATCTCAATCCGCAGAAGAAAGGCATTTATCTAATCTACAGCAGAGAGCATTCTCTTGAAGGTTAGACCAAGTGAACCAACCCCCCAATAACGGGTAATCCACTAAAGCAAGCTCTTGGATCAAAGATGAAGATCTCCTCATGCTACACAAATACCTCGACCTTCAATTTTTTTCCTTCCTAAATCGAACCACATTGAGATCCCCAACAATACATGAGGGTTTATTGTTCCCCCTACGAAATGATCTAATCTCTTCCCAAGAAAAAAAAAATCTCTCTAAAAGAATTAGGCCAATACACCCCTGACAATACCCATTCAAAATCATGCTCTAAGTTCTTAAAGGAAATCGCACAGAGCAAGATTCAAGCACGATATCACCCCCCTTCAACCTTATCAATGTCCCACATAATCAAAATGCCTCCAGACCAAGGTTTTAAATTTCGCCGGCATGTGTCGCCATTTTCAGGTTTGGTGACATGGCGATATTTCCCCATTTCGGCGACTTTTGGGCGAAATTTCGTCAAGAACCCCTTGGCGAAATGTCTAGCGAAATCGAAATTTAAAACCTTGCTCCCAACGCACCTACTGAAGGTAAACAAACCCATTTTCTGTTCCGGACACCCCATAGCGTCCTCACAAAACTCCTTCCAAAATGATTGCTTCTTAGTTTCTTGGATGACAACTACCAAGGCCTGACCGACCTACAAACTTCTTTAATCGATCTCTTCTTCTCCCCACCCCCCTAAACCTCTAATATTCCTACTAATTATCTTCATTAACCACTAGACACCGGGCCACCTAGAAGCTTAGACTTAGACCTCCTTTGACATTGTAAATTCCATTCCAAATTCCAAACTTCTCTCGCCGTGATGGAGGGACTTCCACCAGCACACTCCCTTAATTTCCTATATCTAAAGACCGCCTCCGAAATACCCACCACATCTCCATTACAATCAGAAATTTCTATTCTAAACAATTTGGCTATGTCCTCCACCCTCCACCCATTCATCGACCCCTACTTCCCCACGATGCATTTTACTCATATATGGACCATTCTCCCGATTCAATTCCCCCATAGCCTCCATCCCACACTCCTGAGATAAGACCTCCCCAAAACCCCATCACTCTTTTCACCCACATCCACAACCCCTCCACAAAAATAGCAAACCCCAACCTCAGAAAATTCTGTGACACATTCAGCTTGATCGATGGCTGTGACATTACAACACTGCCAGTTATAACCTGATTCAAAGCACACATGGATAGCAGATATTGGAAAGAAACAATTACCAAAGCGCAAAGACAATCCCATACCTCTCAAGAGCTTCACAACAATTGTCTCTTCGATTATAGAATTAAAATTAACAAAAAAGAAGCATGCTAATAGAATAGTGTTGCTGAGATGACGCGTAGATTAGAAAGTGTCTAGGAACCTAGATGGAGTTGGTCAGAAATGATTTAAATACACATAATCCAACCGAAGATTTGGTTTTTGATTGATTGAGATGATGGAAGACCCCAACTAGTTGGGATAAGGCAATTTTTTGTTGTTGTTGTTGTTGTTGTTGTTGTTGTATTTGTATAATTTATACCAACTAGTAAGCTACAACTCAAAACTTATGTATTATCATATTTTTATGTTGTACATTACTATTAGCAGTAATACAACTATGTAAATCATATTAATTTCTATTTATTATTAATATAATTAATTAATCATATTATAATATGCTTATTACTTGCCAAATAATTATTAACATACTAGAAATTAATGTTGAGCCCTGTTTATCAAAACAAGTTTATTTTTATGACTTTACTTTTCATATTTTAAATTAATAATATATAAAAGTTAGTCACGAGCATGTAGGCAACATTCAAGTTTAACGCCTTGGATAGCCACGACGTTTTGACAACTATGATTTTAAATTAAGCTAGATTAAGGCAAAGCTTGTAGAGATGAGGAAACTTGGACAAGAATGGGATATCAGCATACCAAAGATCTTTCAACAAGAAATTATGAGAATCCTATTAGGGCCAAGATGAAAGGAGATAGAACAAAGAAGCTAGCCAGAATACACCAAGGACTCGAAGCCTTCACATTTGCACCATTCCTATGGATACCATACTTACTTTTGATTAACAAGTGACATTAACATAAATTATTATTTTCCTAGGTAGTACAAATTTAACAAAGTGGGCCATCAAATTAATTATATCATCAAGAATGAAGCCATAGTTTTTCCACAATCACAGCTCTAGCTTCATGTTGCTTTAATTGCATGCACAAAGACATAACATAAGCACGGCATGTCTGCACACACACAAACACACCCCACACACATACAAGAAATGCACCCAACACACACACACACACACACAGACACACACACATATATATATATATGCAAGGAAGTACCATTCTATCAAGACATATAGGGTAAACATTAAAGCCACTATTGTGTTACCAATTTATTCTTATCAACCAAAAATTTTGACCTTGTCCTACTAGGGAAATGAGAAAATGATCCTGCACCAACCTTTATAAGAGATGCCATCATCATTGTCCATAGGAATTACTGGTAGCGTGTATGGAGGAACATTGGGCCGGGCAGTCAAGTGAGATGACGACTTGGCTGAAGGATCTGCGACTTTTTCCTGAGAACCAAGTGACAAATATTTTCTGAGTATCAAAGTCAAAAAATGTAATTATAAAAGAAAATTGAGGAATGGAATACAACCATACAACATGATATCTATCTCGTCAACAAAAGTTAAGGAATAAGAAACTAAAAAAATTCAAAAATTGTAATTTTAGCCATGTAGTAACCATATCAAACATATCCACTGTTCTTAACTGGAATTCCAAAGGACGTCAATGTCCTACTAAGAGAAGTTGTGTGCATGAAAATTGATGGATACACAGATACACAAGCCTCACCTTGGAGACTCGTAGGAATATTCACCTGAATCATAATACCATCTATTTTCATATTCAAAATACCGAACCAACTAGAATAAATCCATATAAACTTAAGTAATTGTTTCCAATCATCTGACTTGATCCATTTTCTTATGCCCCATCTTGGGTGGTGGTTCTTAGTGTCAATCTGCACCAAAGATGAAATTCTGCTTTTATAGAAAGATCAGAACAAGAAACAAAGATTCTTGGAGGGATGTAAACTCCAGATCAGTCCTCCACCCTTAAAAGGATTAAGTAATAGTACCTTTGAGTGATAACCCAAAGAAAACAATAGGGATAATACATAAATAATAGAAAATTAGGGTTAATTTAAAATTTTAGTAGTAGCTGTCATGTTTGACTTTTGACCAATTGTGATTGGTGGGTTGTGCTTTAGGAAACTAGGAGCATCACACACAATCATAACTTCTAAAAGTTACGACATTTGTCTAGGTGGCTAAGATTTAATATAAGGAAATAGAAACACTCTCTATTAGAAAGGATTCAAAATAAAGAAGACTAAGAATAGATGACTAAGTCAAAGATAAGTAATAGGAAGTATTCTCTACAAACTATAACAGTAATAAAGCTAGGATTCTAAAACATAAATTAATGGCTGAGATCTTGTAGGAGCCTTCAATCTCCAATTCATGGCTGAGATTTAAAACTAAGAATTAGAAGGTATTCTCTACTAACTAGGATAGCAAGTATTTAAACTAAGACTAGGATTCTAAAAACAGGATTTCTAAGAAACCATAATAAAAAGAAACCTATATTTGCTGGAAAACTAATCTAAAGACTGAGATTAAAAGTAATCAATCTAAGGGGTAGAGATTAAGAGTGCAATAGTTTCTAATCTTAGAACTCCTAAGTGCCTATATAAACACAAGACCTTATAAGATTGATTCATCACTTGAAGAAGAAGAAGAAGAGGAGGAAGAGCAAGAGGTGTAATTCTCTACACCAACATTCAAATCAAGGTAACTATTCAGGTCTAACTTTACTTTTGATTGAATGAGGAGAGCAAGGTTACTTTCTTGGTGTATGAAGTATTTTAATGGCTTTTCAACTAAGTTTTCTAAGTTTAAAGGTACGGTGTGGTAAGTATGAATTCAATTATGTTTTAAGATGCTTATTTATTGGGTTTTGTGCGGAATTCAAAGTTAAGGGGGTTACTTAACAAGTTTTTATGTTTAGAGTTAAAGAGGAGACAAAATTGCCCAATTCGCAATGTTCGGCGCGCCGAACAACTCGCTAAACCACCCCGAAACCCAACTCGTCGCAACGAAAGCACGCCGAGCCGTTACAGAAGAAGATTTGAGCCCCTGGTTTGTTCACCGAGTCCCGAATCGGCACGCCGAAAACACGCCAAGCCTGACAGCCTGACTTGGACCCCAAAAACCCAAAAATCCCCAACTTGGATTCGGTGACCTCCTCGGTGCGCCGAAAGGCCGCCAAAGGTACACCGAGACCCACTCGGCGACCCCTCGGCCCGCCGAGAAAGACCAAGTTGGTCCGTTTTTATTGGAATTTCATGTACTAACGTATTTTGATCTCATTAGACTGATTCCCACATTACTTTTGCTCAAATATACTGATTTCTTATAGTTGCGTCTTTATGGAACTATTGGCTATGTTTGGTGAATATGTGATATCTTGATATGCTTCATATTACTTGTTTATTTATTGTCCAACATGTTAATTAGTCATATTACACATTGTACACTTGATTTGTATGCTTAGTTAATGAGCACTTACTCACTTGCACAGCATTATGCTTCATGTCCATGGATTTGGTCTAAAAGCTACACCCTTTGCATGTAAATCCATACTTCTGGATCTTCAAGGCTATAACGAGAGTATCATGATCTGGAAATCTTGATAGGTGAGGAGACTGATATTTTTATGTGTCGAGGGACCATACATCCCAATAGACCATTTAAATTGTTTACTTCCATGGTGAGGGATATGTTCTATGTGATGATCCCACTAGACCAATTAATTTGTTTTTTCCTATGGCGAGGGATATGTTCTATGTGATGATCCCAAGAGACTTATGGATAGATGATAGGTGAGGACACTGAAGTCCAATATCTAAATCATATGAGTGTAACTCTATTAGTATGAAGGCTAATGTATGGATTCTCAAAGGAAGTTCTAGGTGATGCCTTAGGAGTTGTCCCTATGATTGGAAATAAGGTGAGGGGATTGTGCCCTCTAGGTCCCCCAAGAAACTATGATGTACACATAGAATAATCTATTATTTCTGTCATGTATTGGGGGATGGTTTTTGAGTGAGCATCCTTGGTAAAACGATTGAGATCATATGTGGAACCTACAATAAACGAATACTATACAGTCAACAGCATACATCTTGCAAATTAGATTGTTTGTCATCAATCACATGTAGTGATCTTACTTCTTAGGTGCACAGCATGCATCAATAACTGAATCAGCCCAATGCATTACATTGCATATTACATCTTATGCATCATTATTCACGTATTTATTGCATATTGATCACACATCATTTATTATTCACATATTTCATGTTTCCCTTGCATATTGATATATATCCCATGATTTACTCATTTATTGTTTATTTGGATTACCATTGAAGAGTGGCATTGTCCCTACTTCAATCTTAAATATTGATAGCCTTGTTTACTTGCAAAGCTAGTGTGGCTTACGCTTTCGAGCATAACATCTTTCAGGACCTATAGATGATGGACTTAAGGACCATGAGGACCAAGATAGATGACAAGGATGTTTTGAAGATATTAGCTATTATTGGGGTTTTATTCGATGATTTTAATAGATTTTGTAGTAGGGTTTATTTGCTGTAATTCAGTACTTTGATTTTCAATAGTTAAATAGGGATTGATTTGAAGCATGAGACTATTATTATTTTACTTTCTGTTGTTTTCTGTTTGAAGGATGTTATGTGATAAATATTATCTTAATAAACTACTTATGTAACATCCTTCTTAATTCAATATTTTGGCTATGTATTGTTTATCCACTCCCATCTGGATATGGGGTGAGATTTACAACCTAGACTTGGGGACTCCATTGAGATTTCCAGGTTTGGTTCGTGACACTTTGTTTTATATGTATATTTAAAACATTGCCCATGAATATGATGATATGATATAAATAGCTATAAAATAGTAATATACATTACAATCTCTCATCCATTTTAAAACACTAGTGTGTAGTAAACATTGCCCGAAAATCCAAAAACAAGGGAATACTTATGATTTTTTCTTAAAAGATAAACCCACATATAGTGAATATAATCATCAATGAACAATCAAAATAACAAAGGCCTAACCGAGATAAAACAGGGAAAGCTCCCCATATAATCACTACGTATCCTCTCAAATGGAGCAGTAGAGGTAGTCGTTTTAAGAGAAAAAAGCCACAACAGTTTTACCAACGAACAACTAATACAAGATTTATTAATGACCTGTAAAGATGAAAATTTATTATTCAATGAACCAAAACGAAACAAAGCATTAAGTCTATCAGAATGTGGATGTCCCAGAACTTTGTCATAAATGCCAAACATTGCTTGACTCATCACTAATAGAAGTGGCAAGAAACAAGAATGAGATGCTCGAGAACCGGTCTTCTCAAATCCCAAGGCAAACAGATTTCCAATCCTACAACCCTTTCACTTTCCTATTGAGCCAGTCATGGATAAGATAACCATCACAAGAGAAAAAGGACAAGGAAAACATTAGGTAACCAGAGAGGAGTATATTGTGAGAAAGACAAGGACAAATTATCGGTGCCAATAATACACAACTTCTCACCATTAGCAATAACAACTTGTTTATTTCCAGAGTAAAATTTATAAAAAGACTGATCGGGGTAAGCACAAATCATGTGATTCGCAGCACCGGAATCAATTATCCAGAATGGACTGATCAGTGAACAAGAATAAGCACACTTACCAGATAAGACAATTACAGAAAATGCGTAGGAAATAGCAGAAGTTGCCGTGTTTTGGACAAGTTGTTGCATCTCATCAATGAGTAGCATAGATTGGAATGGTGGGGCAGTAAGTGGGGGGTCACATCAGAATGGCTTTCCACGTTCTGTGCTTCAGTAGAAGCCTGATATGCTTTTATCAAACACCCTTCTCTGCTCATCTTTTTTAGGACAATCTGAACTTTCAGTAACAAGATGCCCGATCTGTTGCAGTTAACATAATAATTCCTCTTTTTGAAATGACAAGCAATTTAACCATATTGCTTACATTCATGGCACTACACACAAGAAAAATCTCAGCACAGAGCTGCCTTTGGTCTTGTGAGCTAAAATTACATATTCAATATCCTTCTTGCTCTCTAATGTAGTTAAGAGTCAAAATGCAAGCTTCCTCTCGAAGAAGCTCAATGAGAATAGTCACAATATCTGGTAAACTGCTTCTATTTAGAATGTTCGCTTTCGCAACCTGAAGCTCAATGAGAATAGTCACAATATCTGGTACACTGCTTCTATTTAGAATGTTCGCTTTCGCAACCTCATAATTAGGTTGGAGCTTTATTCAAAACTGCATCACTTGCTTTTCATCATGTAACATTTTGAGTGTCTGAACATAGAATTGAGATGTAACATTCGATATGAGGCTGTTCATATTCTATCCAAAGAGTCATAAATCCAGCATAGTATTCTTGTATTTTCTTCTCCTCCTGACCATAACAGAAAATATCATACTCAATTTGGAATTTCCTGGCATAATTTGATTGATGGTACACTTTAGCCATATAATCCCACATTTCCTTAGCTGTTTGGAACCCTCCCAGAGGAATCTTAATACTCGTATTCACTAAACCCAAAATACAGGAAACAAATCTTGGAATTATCAATCATCCATTGCTGAACACCCTAGGCATCAGTTGCGACTGGTTCAACTATAGATCCATATATATAATCCCCGAGTCTTTTTTCATCATCAAAAAACTTAAAATGGAAGCACCAAACAGTGTTATTTGATATATCAAATTTGACAGGGATAACATCACCCTTGTCAAAAGCATTTAACCCATCCAATAGAAAAAATTCAGATCTGAAAATTCAAGATGCTAAAAGTCCCCAACATACTATCAGATTTAAGATCAGAACTCGGATCAGATAATATCACGAAAGAACCTATGGAAGGGAGTGAAAACATAATACCAAAATTACCCCAAAACAGGTACATGGCTTCAGGCCCCAAGTCTTGTACTTGTGAAATGGTTCATATCTGAATCTGAATCTCTTGAACACCAGAAAATAAATTTCCAATCACTTTTAAAGGAAACAGAAGAAGCCCTCTTTGAACTCAAACCGTTGGATACACCTTTGCTCTGATACCTTGTCAATTTACACCAAATATGTGATTCTGATTTTGCAGAAAAATCAGAACAAGAAACAAAGATTCTTGGAGGTATGTAAACTCAAGATCTGTCACCCACCCCTAAAATGGTCAATCTATATCAGTTTTGTGTTATATATAAATTTACATTATTGCCCACGGATACAATGATATCATACAAATAGATATACAATAGTAACATACATCAGTATTTTTCATCCATTGTTTCACACTCAATCCATTTACATGGTTACACATCACTATGGATCATGATTATAACCAAATGAAAGCCATTGAGTGGTGGGTCAATGTTTATTGCAAGGTAGTACCTTTACATAAGAGTAAAGAAGATTCTCAAAACTGTACCAATTATCATGGAATAATGCTGAATCATACCATGAATTATGGGAAGAGTTATAAAGGTTAAAAAGAATAACCTAGGTATCTGAAAATCAATTTGGCTTTATGCCAAGGAGGTCTACGATTGAGGTGCTCGTTTTACTTGGACAATTAGTGGAGAAGTTTAGAAAAAGAGGAGAGATATTCACATGGTTTTTATTAACCTAGAGATAGCAAATAATAGTCCCATAGTTAATCTAGTGGGTTTTGGGGAGAAAAAGAGTACCAATCAAATACATTGAGGTAATTAACAACATGTACGAGGAATCGCTAATTAGGGTAAGAGTGGTAGGTAGCTAGAAAAATGAGTTCCCAATAATGATAGATTTACATCAATGGTCAGCTATGAGTCTCTATCTTTGTGCTTTACTTTATGGATGAATTGACTACTCAAATTCATTAGGAGGTATCTTGATGTATGCTATATGTAGATAATGTGGTTTTGGTGGATAAAAATAGAGAAAGTAAATGAAAAACTGGAGTTATGGGGGGTAACTTCTAATCAAAAGGTTTTAAAATAAGTCAAATTAAGAACGAGTATATGGAATATAACTTCAGCAAAAATACTAATAGAAGTGAAGCAACCATAATAATTGTGAATCAAGATATTTCTACAAGCAAACAATTTCCTTATCATGGATCAATTATCCATAAAAGGGAGGATATTGATGAGGATGTTGCACACAGGATTAGAGCTGGATGGCTTAGGTGGAGAGATGCTTTTAAAGTGCTATGCAATCAACATGTTCCACAAAAGCTAAAGGGAAATTTATTACAGGACAATCATTAGGCCTTATATGATGTATGAATCAAAATATTGGGCAATAAAGAAGTAACATATGTATACGATAAGCGCTATTGAAACTAGGATGTTGAGATGGATATATGAGAAGAATGTAAAAGATATGGTAAGGAATGAGTGTATCCGAGTGTCTAGGTGTTGCCCAAATAGGAGATAAGATAAAAGAAAGTAGACTAAGATGATTTAGGCATGACAAGAAAAGACCTAGCGAGGCATCCGTGAGAAGGTGTGAGGGGATACTCATTGCAGGATCTGAAAGGGTGAAAGGAAGACAAAAAAGAACCTAGATGGAGTCAGTTAGAAAGGATTTAGATACTCGTAATCTGACTAAATTATGTTTTCTGACAGGATGGGGATGAAAGAATATGATCCATATTGCCAATATTAATTAGTTGGAATAAGGCATTTTGCTGTTGTAATATTGTATAAGAAAGTCTCTTTTAATAATTCCGGCTCTTTAAAAAATGAGAAGACTCATAAGGAGAACTAAATGATAGAAGATATATAAGAAAAGATTCAACATATAGGGATATATTATATGAATGGATATTTATCACGTTTACACCAAGGGTGAATATTGTCAAGATTCACCAGATCTTTAATTCCACTTTAAATTAAACTAGATGCAGACACAAAAGACTGATTTAATCACTTTTAGGACTTGTCTCAAGCTAGCATATTCATTTACAAAAAAGGAAGAGTGTAGAACAACTAATGAATAATGAGGATTGCCTAATCTTACCATGATTATTTTTTTTTTTTTTTGATGAGTAACCAGCAATATGTATTAATAACCAGAATAAGAACAGCAAGAACAGAAAAAGCACCAGGAACTCAAGGTGAGAACCTCGGCAAAAACAGAAAGAACAGTACAAACAAAATGACAAAAAAAAAAAAGAAGAAAAAGAAGACAAAACAGGACAATAAGGGTTCAAACAACGTCCAACGTCCGTAGAAAGAGCACCCAAAAACCGAATCACACTCCGTTGTCGACCATCACATCAGACGGGAGACCCACGAACAAACCCTCTCTACTTACCCCAAACCTAGCAAGCCAATCAGCAAGAGCAATACCACCTCTCGGAATGTGAGTAAAAGAAGCATGAATCAAATTGCCAAGATACCTAGCCAGCTTGACGAGATGGGTAAATCTCCATGGACAGCTCTCCTCACCCAACAACCAAGAAATCACTGACGTAAAGTCGCCCTCAATCACCACCGAGCTGTAACCCCCGCTAACTGGCTCCCTAACCCCGGTCAGAAGGGCAAACAACTCAGCTCTCGTAGAATCACCAAAACCAACTGGGCCAGAAAAAGCATGAAGCACCTGGCCGCTGTGATCACGGAACACACCATCAATCCCTGAACACCCTGGATTACCAAAGGATGAACCATCAAAATTCACTTTGATAGTCCCATCCTCTGGTATCTGCCACCTGGTCACCACATGCACCAAATGGGGAGATGATCTAGCCAAGTCAAACAACCTGCCAAGATGTCGGACATAGAAATCCCTCTGAACGCAGGGAGGCACACCATCCAAGAACTTACCAAGTGCAAAATAGCGCCTATAGAAGCTATCGATCTTCGCTTATCCTCAAAGATTCTTTGGTTCCTTTTGCCCCAAAGGACCCATA
>JAUPMG010289828.1:0-17640 GCA_031762675.1 Pachysandra terminalis | reverse complement strand
ATCTATCGCATTGTACTACGAGATTTCCGAACATCAATGATGGACATCATCGTAAGTGAACATACGATTTAGTTAAATTTGTTTCATTAAAATTTTCATTTCTTACATATGTACCAACTTTATAAACTATAACTGTGAATAGGAAAATTTAATTTATTTCCTTTTAATGCTTTTGAATATATGTTCATTTGATGAATGGACTTCCAACAATTTTTTGGTGAGTTTTTATGTATCCATTCTGCTGTTTTCCATGCTTGTTGCAGATTTTTGATACTTGATCCCAACAACCAATTCCTATCTGAAGGCCTAATTTCTGCCTAAGAAAGATAAAAGAGTATATATGTTGTATTTTATTTATTTGTTCTTGGTATATAAACTTAATTTCTAGCTAAATCTTCTGTTTTTTTTTAATTTTTCTCATAATTTCCTTGATTGTGACGTTTATACTTGTGGGATTTTACTTGATAGCTATAGATTATATTGTATTTGAAACTCTCCATCTCCAGATGGAGAAGACACTAGGGCTATGTCTGTTTCACCAAAGAATTGCAGAAATTCACCATCTCCAGATGTGTAAATCTCTGTTTGAGTTGGTTGGAACCTAGTTACCATATGAAAACTTTTGTTTGTTTGTTATTTTTTTTTTTTTTCCTTCAAAATTTTCAGTTGTTTGATGTTCACTAAACAGAAAGGCTACATCAGGCTTCTGACCACTTATTTTCCTTTAGATTCCATAATATATAACTAAATTGTTCATTTGTATAACCCAAGAAATACCCGTTTGTCTTATCATCAAATTTAGACCTCTTGTTTTTGGGTACATGAGAAGAGACATTTCAACTGAACTCATCAAATCTTCATAACAGGCCTATTTCTTGATCATACTCTTTGTGGATGCATTTCAGGAACTTTCCTATTTCCATTTCAACTTCAGCATACAAATGTGTAAAGATGTTCAAAACCCAGTCAGTTTTTAATGCATATGTGCATTCCTTTATAGAAACATTACCATTCAAAGTAACAAAACAAGAAGCACCCGAATAGTTTTACTTTCATAGAACAACAAACATTAGAGTAGACTAATCCCGATAATATTTATATTTCTTAGAATGGATGTATAGCGTCTAAGTTTGGTAGTACAGATTGTTCTACATAGATAAATTCCATTTATCTATACTTGCATAATGTGCGTTTTTGAAAATTGTTCTACATAGAATATGTTGGCTTAAGGAAAATAAACCTCCTGATATGTGAAAGTCTGAATGCAGGATGGCAAGAATGCGGGTAGAAAGAGGAAAAGGAGGTCACACAAAGGCAATAAGCTTGAAGAAGCTGATGGTTAAAGCAACATTGACAATTTGGGCATATGTTTCAAGGGTTTTAAATATTTGTTACCTTGATCCAATGTATCATTTGGCCCATCAACATTTTTTATTTTTTATTTTTTTCCATCTCAAATGGATCTACACTTGATCAGGAATTGAAAGAGTTTATAAAGAGGACTATATAGTTTTTCGTTCCCATTGAAAGCCTGCTTATTCGTCATATCAGAACTGTTATAATTTTCATTTGTCTTTAACAAACTTTGTCGGCGGTCAGGAAGACCCCCGGTACACAACATCATTGTCTCAGGCGGTCAAATGTAACTGCGGCAGGCCGCCGGAAATTTAATTTCCGACAGTTATTCCCGCTGTCTTAATGACCGCCGGCTATATTTATCGGCTGTTTTATTGCTTTAGCACCGCCGCTAAAAGACAAATTTTTTGTTCTCCCTCCCTCTCTAAAGTTTAAATGTTATAATGAAGAACAGGCGTAGTGTTGTGGGTGTTCAGATGGATGGGTGTTGTTTTGTTTACAGGTGAACAGAGGGTAAAACAAAGGAGGAGAAAATGCAGTTGATTGGGGAATGGGATTAATGGGATTGAGTTGCAGATAGGCAAAGGGCAATGGAGGTTTAATGGTCGGGTGTTTTTAGGCGGTTTGAGAGTGGACGGGGTGAAGGTTGTGGGTCAGTGTGAATCGGGTTGAAGGAATAGTGGGTTTCAGGTGGCCAAACGGTCTGGAGATGGGTTTTAGTGGATGGATTAAAAGAGATTAGGGAGGGGATTTGCAGAAGAAGAAGAAATCAAAAGGGAGAAGAATGGAGGAAGTGGAAATGGAAAACAGAGAAAGAGAGAATATTGTGAGAGGAGTTCACAGGATTCGTCAGAGGGACGGGTAGCATCGGATTCGGGTGTGCAAGTTGGAAGGTTTGCCGCTAGAGAACAAAGTCTGAGCTGTTGCCGCTGTCGTCATCGGAGGAGTGGAAGAGGAAATGGGGTTAGGGCTTTTTGGGTTTTTGTCTCTTCAAATCTTGGAGAAGAGAAGCTTTTTTTAAAAAAAATCTCTAAGGGTCCCTGAAAGAAGAGACTCTTAAGGTTGAAAACCACTGATAACTCCAGATTTTTAGAGCCAAGCTCAAGAGTTCGCATTGACGATTCTTTCTTCTTCCTCTCCTTCGAACAACTTTGTTACTTGTACAACGATCAAAACCTTCATCCAAAAACCCACACATATAATAGTAGATGGTTCTTTTGGATCATGTTTTTTGTTCTGATTCGCAAGATAATCGGATTAGATGAATCATCATCGCTGAAATTACTATCGTCGCTGAATTGATGGATTGCTCTACTCACATATAGAATGATTTTGAGGTTGCAATTAGGGTTTTCAATCCACTTTCTCCATCTGGTGTTTTAATGTCATCAATTTCTATTGTAGATTGGTATGTGTTGGTGAATATGTGTTTCCAGTTGAGAGATTGCCTAAACAGTTGAGATTCATGCTTCAAAATGAGAGAGATTTTTCTGATATATGTCCATATTCAAAGAAACGATTAAGGAGGATCAAATTAAAATAATTTTATTGAGATTTTTGACTAAAATTTTCTAAATTACTTTCCATATATCCATATTGGTGTGTTGTGTCATAGGTATTGTGCTGCAGACAAGGAACAAACCATTAAAATCCATTGCAAGATTTAAGAGTAAAATTGAAATAAAATATAGTCAAAATTGTCTTTTACCTCTTTATTAACCCTATTAGGACTAATTTTGTCATTTTATCTAAAAGAAGTGCTGACAAGCAAATGTGAGGGGATACCAGTGTTATTTGTCAAACGTCAAGAGGCTTGATTGCTTTTGTCAAAAATCTCAAGGGAGGTAAGTATAATTTTTCCTATTATTAATTATTTATGGGTTGGAAATCGGACATTTTAAACATGAATTAGACATTTTCAACCCAGAAACTTCAGAATGTTATCTTCTTCCATTAGTTTACGTGGCAGAAAATAACCGGGTGGGGTACCCCATCGGGGCATATAATTTTTTTCCATGTAAGAGGTTGGGTGAAACTTGGTTGAATTTAGCCCAAGCCAATTTGAACCCAAACCACCAAAAGTAGCGGTTTGAATTGGACATTTTGAACATGGGTTGGACTCGACTACTGACCGCGAACGTCTCCACCTGATCAGTTGGCCTACACAGTGTGCTAAGCCAAAACATATGGTGGCTTGGCTTTTACAAACCTTGAATGCTTGAATTTAGCCTTCCTTACCAAACTTACATCGATAATACTCACCGAGAACCAGATCTCATTCTCTCCGAGTTCAAGCCCTTCAAGAAAAGTACATTCAATGTGACCTATTTTTGACTTCTCCTCCCAAATCAGTCTCCTCCTCCCATTTGGCGTAATATTCTACTTGATCGGAGATATTTGCTTCAAAGTCTAAAATAGCGTATTCTACTTGATCGGAAATATTTGCTTCAAGGTCTAAAATGGCTTATTGAAACTAAGAGCATTTCGTATGGTCTACAAAGCTAGACCATTGGTTGGAGCACATGCGGTAATGCTTGTACTCTTTGCATTATAACAGAATACAAGCATCTAACATGGAGTCTAAATATTACAACATAGAATACAAACATTTAGCAACCGAAGATCTTGGATCAGACAAAATGCTCTCGTTGGCAATGATCAATCACTTGATGTATGGTGTGACTTATGGCGTGACTGGTGGATTGGTACTGGGTCCCAGTCTAACTAGATCTCCCCCTGTCCCACCTACTTGTCTATACTTCACTTTGCTTAAGGATGCTATGGGTTGGATCAGGTTAAGGTCCAAGTCAACCGGCCTTGAGTCTAGGGTTGATAAATCAGGCTTTTGATAGTGCATAGGTTGGATCAGGCATGGGCTCACGGTATGTGTGCAGGCCTAGCTCATGTTACGCAACCCAACCTACCCGAGATATAGGCACTATTGAGTGGTGTAAATGAGCTCATATTGGGCTTGAATGAGGTATCTCCAGGCCTAGCCAAAACTGAACAATGTATAAGAGAGGCTACGGCCCGTTCCAATCGCGTATTTGAAATAGAATACACTAGGGGTGTCAACGGGTCCATCTTCTATAGAATTGGAACCGGATCCTATTATGATCCGGGTCTAAACGGTTCGGTTCGGGTACCCATTGACACCCCTAGAATAAACTAAGCTCTACCACTTTTTAGCCCTTAAAACATATACACCATTAAAATTCTTCTTCAAGGTTTTGTTCTCACTGCGTTGTTGGTGGAATTAAATGCAACCATTAATGGTGTTGATGGTTAGTACTCTGGTAAGGCAAAGATAAGGCTCTGAAATCTTAGTCGGGGAAAGGATGCATAGCCTTGTCTTTTTTTATTATAATTTATTATAAAACAGGCTATTGTAAGCTCAATTCATCATTTTATTCCAAATTATTACAACATCCTCTATTACATTATCTCTATTTGCCATTTTATTCAAAACAAACAACAGTAATTACAAAAGATAAACAAGCTTTTCATGACTCTAACACAGCATATCCAGTTTCCATCAAATACAGCTTTCTTTTTCTTAAAAAAAAAAAAAAAAGCTTTCTTGATGGCGATGTCATTTTCAACTAGCCTTTAGAAGGAGGAGGGGGGCTAGGCATTTTAGATTTTGGGTTAGTGTTTGGTCCCGGATCTTTATAATCCATCACTTCAATCATCTCTCTTGCTTCAAAACTTACCTGAAAAAAGGTCTGATAAAAAACGAAAAAAAAATGAAAAATATTAGTTTGTGGCCACCAAAGCTTCAACTGAAAAGCTTAAAGAGATTAAAGAGAAGAAGATCAAATTCCACCTCTATTTTTAGTGGAGCAGCAGAATCTTCTTTCTCAGTGGTCGTTATTTGTTGTCTCCCGAAGAATCCTGCAGATTCAGAGATAATATAAACAAAAGAATACAATAATGGGGTTTCTATCTTTTGTGCTGTGAATATGATGAATTAAGCCAATAACTATTATACCTTGAGAGAAGGAGAGAACCAGAAGAGCTGAAATAAGAAGAACCTTGATAAAGCAAGACCGACCCATAATTTCTTTCGGAATTCTGAGAAATGGGTTGTTCTTAGATTTCCGATTCTCAGCTCTGAATTTAATCAGCAATTGACCACCCAAATAACCGGAAATATCACAGAACCACTTCCGGTTTTGGAGAAACCGCTTTTGCTTCAGATCCGAGAAGGGGCTTTTAATGTAATTTTTGTCAAAACCCTCTTCAAAGAAAGAATCACAGGCCTTGGATGCCTTGAACATCGCTTCTGTCTTTTGGTTCTTTAAAACCGCTTCTACTGAATCGAATCTTAGATACCGAAAATTATATCTGTAGGTGAGCTGTTAAGGATTATAAATTTTGGCGCTACTTCCACGCGTGTTGTTCTTAAAGCTTAGAATCATTGAATACATCTTTTCTTATTTATTTATTTTTTGGAAATTAAAAAAAAAAAAAAACAGAAGCTTACCAAGGCAATCTATTAGCACAGTTAACAAGAACATCGCCGCCCCCCCCCACAAAAAAACAAAAAACAGAACTAGAAAATCCCATAAAATAAATAGAGGAAATGCTTTTTATGTTTCAGAGAAGCTCTTAGGAAGCTCATATGAGTTTGCTGAGAAGAGAAACAGTAAGTTTAGAAATTCTTTTTATAGGATGAGAAAGAGTTTTGGCCAATTTCAAATATGTGGAGAAGTTTTCCGAAAGGAAAATTGCCTGATTTGGGCTCATAATTCAGTAATCGATTGGTAATTGGTAACTGTTTTAACTTTTTAGCAAAATTAGTTTAACTGATTTGACATTGGTTAATCAAGAAAATAAACACAAACTGTTTGGTTTTGATCTAGTTTTCCTTGTTTTATCAAGGAAAAAACCAGTCCTTTCTTGTTTCTTTTAGTTGAAATCTTTGGGTGGAGAATTTTTGAATTTGTTGGTTTCATGCATATTTCTGTCTCTAAGCCTACTTTGCATTAGGTTTGTTTTCAATTAGTCAAATACTAAAAGAGAGGAGAGAGAGAGAGAGAGAGAGAGATTTCAACCCAAAAGAAAAAAAAAAAGAGAGAGATCTACTGTCACGAACCAAATCAGAAATTCTCAATTTTTGAGATTTTTTGATTTATTCACAATCTTTATCTCGTATTTCTACGAGTGTGGATAACAATGGTCAAAACATAAGCGAAAGTTACTGATAGTTCAAGTAAGATATAAGTAACTATTACTACTGAAGCTGAAAATGAAGTAAATCTAGATAAAAAAGTCTACCCCTAGACTAAAATAAGGATTCTACCATAGTACGCTACCCAATCCAGTCACTCTCTTCGCATCTTGGCTTCTGGACCTGAAATATAAACAACGCACATAAGCTGGAAGCCAGAATGAGTAAACCATCAATGAAGTGTATCCACTCATGTTCTAGCATTATGAGAAAGATGCAAATAAGTGTACAATGTGTGATAAACAGTATATGTGCAAGTGGTGAACAATATGAACATTTAGCTATAAATAAAATATAATCTAAAGTTCTCTCCCATTCTCACAGAGTATAACTCAGTGGATAGTAACCCTACAACTACGTGCATAGATTTTTATATGAAAATTAGGTCAAATGTTTCATACACGAGGCTCTCTCACTAATATCAACACAGAATATGAAATACAAACGCTGTATGGAAGGTGAAATATCGTAAGTTCCCACGTGATCCCAATCTCTATCTGAGGTGTCACAGCAACCTGAATGCACCCTAGGATGTTCTAGCAACCTGAAATCATCCCCCGTATGAACGGACTAAAGGATATGATTATTCTATGTGTACAACATAGTTTTAAGGCTTTAAACTTAGGAGGCACAATCCCCCCACTTATTTTTGATCACGGGTCTGTGGCCAAGATATACACCAACGTGCGGATCCCTCAGGGAATCATACATATTCACAATCCAAAAGAAATATAACATGTTCTCACTGTCTCCCAAGCTTACACCAACGTACAGATCCTTGGGAAATCATCATCCCTCAAGACTGTAGAGGTCTCCCTATGTGGGTTCACTCTCAGCTTGGGTACAATCATAGGGTCCTCTCATAAGACAAATTATCAAGTCAAATATCCCATGTGTTAGTCTAAACCCATGGTATCATGCGAGGTATTAGACTAGGCTATCGCAACCGGAAGGTCCATATGCAACATCCAAATTCAAATCCAATTATTAATGCATCAAAGAAGGTTTCACAGACATATATTCAGATCAACAAGCATATTGGCACAGTCCCATAATCTATCATACTAAGCAAATTAAAGCATACAAATAACTTATCTACCTATATATATAATACCATAGTACTAATAGGGCAAGTATAATCCTACAAATAAAAGAAGTAATGTAAATTGGGCACACTGGCACCAAGCTCCTTAGCAACACATATATGATACCTCCAAACATAAACTCATCCATCAATATCCTGTATACGAGGCATCCGAGTGCCTAAACCAAAGCACATTTCCAAGGAATTTACTAGAAGCACCTCAAATATGCCTTTCATCACAATTGAAAGTTAAATGCAATATTACAACTACCATTTGCATCCAAACATATGTATTATGATGGTATAAAGCTAATAGAAGTGTTTGGGGACCATACTTATCCATTTCCCCAAAATCTCCTATTGCTCGGCCAAGTCTAGAAATCCAAATTTTGGGGTGGAGGGGTCAAATTTTTCTTGATAGGTCTAACTGACTCAGAAATAGACCAAACATGTGTAACTAGTCAAGATACATGTGCTCTCATTTGAATCACTTAATTTGGAGCAGGGGAGTAGCTCGGCGACCCTTCGGCGCGTCGAAAAATGCAAAAGTGTGCCAAATGGGTTGGCACCTCGAGGTTTGGTCCTAATGAGTTTCGTTAGACGAGAAGCCAACTTGGTTTGGTCACTTATATAGTTCGAAGACCTATTAGGCTCGTCGAAAGATGTTCGGTAACCTCTTAGGCTTGTCTAGGCTACCATCGGCAACAAAACCAGAGAGCTTAAATGGCCTCTGAGATTCGGCGGACTCTTTGGCTTGCCGAAGCTCAGGAAAGGTCTAAATTATCTGAAATTTCACCAAGAGGTTGTTTACACTCCCAGGAAGGCTCGATTGTGATTAGTTTGTAAATTAAGTTGGTCTACAATGGTGATTTGGGGTTTTCCCCTTATTTTCTCCACTTGGGGTTTTGCTTTTCCACATATGAGGTCCAATATGATGGTCTGATGTTAAGGGTTACCACGTGCATCGTAAATTTAGGTTTAAATCCCAAGGAGAAGGTGGGTATGCAACAATCAACCCTTCTCCTAGGTCAAAATGCTAAAACACAACCAAATGCATCTTCAAAGAGAAGATACTCAATTTGGGGCATTACCGGAAATGCATCGGGGTTGATCCGCCGTGTCTCCAGGATCTCCAATGGTCTCCCACCTGCTCCATTGCTACAAGAGAAAAGAAGAGAGGAAGAAGAAGAGAAAAATGCTGAAGATATGACTAAGGGTTCTATTTATTGGCTCACAAGTCGGATTGAGAATAAGTTCAGCAGCAGGGGTAAAATGGGGTTTTGGATCCTACATTTTTAATAGGTCACCTGAACAAGTTCTGCTAGAGGGCTTTTACTGGTGGGTCTGAGGTGAATCTCGGGAGCTAGCGGATATGATTAATTATCTAATATACTTATTTTATTTAATTAATCTCTAAAGTTTCTGCTGACTAAACAGGTTGGTTACCTAAAATAATTTAATTTCCTAATTAATCTAACTTCCTGAGGTTAGGGACCTGATGAGTACTAATCTAATTTATTAGTGAATTTATTGTACCAATTTTAAATTAAATCTGGTTACTAATCTTAATTAATTTAGGGTAATTGTTCGAGATCCTTACATCTAATTTATTTTTTGTTTACCTAGATTTCAAGCTCCAACTAATAAAGAAGTAAATTTGGCATAACAAGAGAGGATAGGCTTGTGTTCTACTTCAAGACAGCCCTAAACTATAGTGTTAGAGAGAGAGAGAGATAGTGGGTTGGTTCATATTCACTAGTCTCTAGATCCAAGGGGAGGGACATGTGGGGCCCTATTAGCTAGGAGTATAAGTTAGAACCCTAATTCGTTTTTGATATAGTGCAAACTTTTTCTCTCCCGTGGACATAGCTAGGTTTTGTCGAGCCACATATATATATATATATATATATGCTTGCATTGTTTTAATCTTCGTTTTAATTGGTTAATTACTATTGCTTGATCCCGATCAACAAATAGCAATATAGAAACAATAGTAACTTCAAAACAAAACTTCCTTCCACAAGATTTTAAATAGTTTATTCTCAAAATCTGTGACCATCCCATTTTCAGTTTAAGTCTTTCTGAAATTTTCTGATAAATTCTCCTAGTCCAACAGTAATGGAGTCCTTAATTAATATTCCCTCACATTTTTAGTATTTAGCTTCTCAATTGGAGCAGTTCCAGTTCTCAAAGATACTTGTAAATTCTGAACTTAATTAGGTCTCCACCCTCTGAATTGGAATTGCCATGTGTTGCTATATCATTCTTGAGCTTGAGTCCAATTTAAAAAAGAAAAGAAAAAGAAAACTAGAGCTTGGGAGGTTCACTAATCAGGCTATTTGCCATTATCTACTGTAAAAAAGCGAGCTTGGGAACTTTAATATTCTCAGAATCTTGTTTATTTTGGGTGCTTCCAAAAGGTTTTTTGCCATTATCTACTGTAAAATTTTTATATTTCTCTAATCAAGTGTTATCAACAACAGTGAGGAAGCTGATGTGCTTTACAGCAAACATGGGAACTGGAGGGGAAAAAAAAAAGTAGCTTCCTTGTTGAGCTTGTGAAAGACCATAGGCTCTGGGCTTCATGTTGATAACTTCCTCCACTAGCAGAGAAAAGAAAAAGTTGGAAGCTTGCTACAACTTTTTGTTGCTTTTTTGGTATGAAAGTGAAGCTACACAACCACATTTTCATTTGTGAAATGCTTTTTAGCTGAACAACTTTCTTAAGCACTAAACTGCAGTAGTGGTACATAGAAAGAAAAAAATTGTGAAGCAGCTGAGGTCAATCATCCTCAATGAATCTAATTTCGAATGTCGTACACTTGTGCCGTTATCAAATGGATAAATTATCTATTTACATCTCAATTTATTTAGTTCATTCAAAGAAAAAAAAATTAAATTGAATGCAAAGAAGTGCAATGGAAGACAAGAAAATAATCTGTCAAAAATTTAATAGGAGTCCATGATCTAAAACTTGATTTAACGGGTTATCGATAACATCGGCAGAGATCAAAATCCAATCCGATTTTTTAAGTCATTGCTAGAATTGCTCTGTTGTTATCAAGCATGGATAAGCTTTGATCCATTGGCCAAGAAGGGTGAATTTGTACAAGTACTTGTTATTAGGACAAGAAGCAACACCAAATAAAAGTCTTGGCAGTTAGATTTTTGTGAGGGGTTCCAATCATGCAAGTTGCAGCCAAGATATAGTTAAACATCTAGAGGGGGACATAGTGCCAACCCTTTAACAAGCTATTCTCAGCTTTTTAATTACTCATAAAAATGAAGTTTTTAGGTATATGGATGGAAAAAGTAATCATGTTGGCCTCAATATAAGAGAGAAAAGAACAAAAAGAAAGAGAAGAAAAAGGAATAAGGGAAAAGTAATAGAGGATGTCCATAGTCTTCATGGCTTTCACATGCCTTCGGTCCCATACCAACTTATACAAAAATATGAGGTCTTCCTTTGTTGATGATAACACAAAATATCTCAATGTTTTACCCCGGCCTAATCGACCTTCAACAATATAGCTGTCTGATTGTAATTATGCAGATTTAGTCTTTTTTTTTTTTTTAAAAATTATTTTTTAGTGATAATCAGATCCAAGGATATGAATTTTCAATTATTATTTTTATAATTTATTTATCTTTTCCTTCCATGCCAAGCTAAAGATAATGCAAGAGGTGAAAGGGCAAAAAACATAGAAAGCAAAGGCAAAGGAAAAAGGAGTGGAAGACTTTATCCTCAGCTCTCCACCTTTTCATGACTTTATCCTCAGCTCTCCACCTTTTCATACCATTTGTTTGTTTCCTTCGGCCTTGAAAGGGAAAGAAACCTGGCCTTTTCTGATATAAATTCAAGTTTATCTGCACAAGGAAGGGCCTACCTGCAAGAACTTTTTCTTTCTTTTGGATTTTCCTCCATCCCCACTACTTTTCAAACCTGTTGAATTGAATTCTTGTGTTACCAAACAATTAAACAAGAACATCTTCAATCCTTCCAACTGTTAGTTTTGAATTCTAGGACAGGCTACTTCTTTTAAGGGCTCTTCAGCAGCAAGGCAATACTTGATGACACCAGAAGGTCAAGAACCAAGGATATATCAAATTGGAATTTAACTGATCAATGAGATTGTGCAGCATCAGAAAATCTGTGTATTATTACTTCATGAGGTATGTACAATTTCATCTTTCTAGGGAGCAGAACCTAGAGAAGATACCCATTTCTGCAACTTGATTCAAAGAACCTAGAAAAATGAAAAAGACCTTCCTGAGATTCAGATTCACAGATTTATTTTTGGTACCTGAAACAAGAATCTCTCACTCTTTTTCTAGCTAAAACTATTTCATATATATAGATTTGTACATGAAACAAACTCACCAACAATCTAAGCAAAAAAAAAAAAAAAGCAGCTGTTCTTAATGTCGCACAAAAGGTTGGAATCAGTCGGGACTCAAACTAATTTGAGAAACTCCCCTTTCCTCCTGCAGTCTTCCTCTCAGATTGACTGCTTTGAACCATGGCAAATGATCAGATTTTCAATTGAGTTCAGTCCCACAAGTTCCTATGAAATATACAAATTTTTTCAGTTATCCGACTATGAGGTCTCGCGGAAGTTGAGTGACCGAGACAAGGCAGCAGGGTTGGCTTGCAAGACTGGAGAGGTTCTGGCTATGTGATTCTTTTCATCAACCTTCGACTGAAACGCCTTAAAGTGTCGTCCCCCACTGATCGAATCGGCCTTGTCGTTCTTAATCCCCAGTGTTGCCCATATAGAGCTCTTCGCTGCTTCACCTGGGTCATCGATCCTTAAGGTCTTAGGAATCCAAAGGCATCTTTCTGAATTGTTCTGTTTAGGCTGCTCTTCTTTTTCTGTGCTTGGTTTAAGCATCTCCCCATCCCTTGAATGCTTTCCTAACGTCGGCGCGTTAGGATTGGAGATTGAGGTCTCCGCGTTAGGATTGGAGATTGAGGTCCCGTGTTTCGGAGATGCTGGAAACAACCAAGGGACGTTCCAAGTGCCCGGAATACTACAGCCCCAATAAGTCGCCGCAGGATAGAAGGATATAGGAAAGGTTGAAGGACAAAAAGCAGGTTGTGGGGGTGGTACTGCAGAACCCCATGGAGGCGAGTTCCATGTATAAGGCAATGGAGAAGGAGCCCCTGGGTAGCATGGCATCTGATGAGGGAAGCCATTGCAATTCGGCATCACCGGCTCTGGCAACCGAACCTTCCTTGCCTCCTCCATTGTATTCAAAGCAGTAATAGATGATCCACTCGAATTGTCATCCCTATTTTCTCTGACTCCATGACAAACCGGAATTCTCAATTCTTCCGGTCTATGGAACCCGTTGTGTGTGCAGTTCTGCATTCCTTTCTCCGCAAGCTTCAATACAGAAGCCATGGATTCACAAAGGGGTGCATCTGACCCAAAGGTGAGGACCGTGCCATTTGTTTTCAATGCGGGGTGATGGATTCCATTTGAAGCATCTACACGAGCTGTTTGAAGAGCTTCGGAGACAGTCATGTGTCGGTAATGCGAGGCGGAGTTCTTGTTCTTGCGACGGCCAGCACCCACAGGCACATTCCTCATGGTTCCACCGGTCGTCCAGTATCTCTGGCAGTTCTTGCAGAAGTGCCGAGGTTGGTTGACGTTGTAATTGTTGTAGTAACAGAATTTGGTGTCCATGCTATTACAGCGGGGACATGGAAGTATTTTGTCCGGCTTCTTTAAGGTCTTCTCCGGTGAGCTACTTGTTTCGCTTTTTTCTTCAGTTTTGGAACTATTTAGAATTGTAGCTTCTTTGTCTGAAGAGGCTGTTTTAGGGTCCTCGTCAATCCCCGATGATGTATCCGAAGTCGGAGTACCATTCCCCTCTTTTGTTTCACTAGATTTTCCATCCAAATGATCCTGAAATTTTATATTTAATTCTCCGTAAGGAACAATAATCAAGTATTAACTAATAAATTATTACTCGAAAAAAGAAAAATAAATCGAAGAAAAAGAAGAAAATTGCTTGCATGATTTAAGAACGTTCATCGATCGGTTTAATCCCATATGACATGCTAGAATTTAAGAACATTCGCCGGTTTAATCCCATATGAAATGCTCAGATCATCAAGAACAATTAATTAGAAACAGGGGAAAGTATAAACAGGAAAACAAGCAATAATCGCTTAACAAGAATCTCGAATAATCATATTTAATAAAACACAGTTTAAGTTTCTCCAGTACAAATCAAACTAAGATAACCCAAAAAATTCATCTTAATAATGAAAGAAAAGTTGCCAAATCTGCTCTAACACTGTCGAATCGATCTGAAAATCAAATAATTTTGAAGTTAAACTAGCTGTAGAAGATTTTTGAAATAGATATTTTTTCAAATTCATCATGCAAACATTTAAGAACGTAAAAATGCAGTGTTCCAACAAAAATTTAAACCCCAGACTGTCCAAAAGATCTATGTGGAATTCTTCCAGTTAATATCATTGAAAGACAAAAAGTAGTAAAGGGTTAAAGAAAACTGAAATTCAAGAATTAATAGACCGTAATTTACAGAATAGCTTGCTTGAAATTAAGAACCTCTAATAAATAATTGATCATCACTCTCTAAATCATCTAAATTAACCTTCTATTACTAGAAAATCTGAAACTCAGAAATTTATTTCTTCACAAAACAAAAACCATTCACTTACGGAAACTAAAAAGAAAACCTGAAATTATGAAACTAAAAAACCAGGAAAACATTAAGAGTATCAATTAACTGAAAAAAGTAAAACTAAAAAAGAAGAAAAAACGAAACATAATTAAACAAAACATGGAATTGGAAGGCCGAAATCCAAAATCACCATATTTTTAGGAAAAAAAAAAAAACGAAAATACGGTGATACTTAAAATCATGAAAAAAGAAGATTGACCCATTATTTCTTTCAGATTTCTAAGAACTGGGTCGTTCTTAGATTTCTATAAAAAGGACGCAACAATTTAATCACTATATACACCTTCTCGTCTAGTGATTGTTCTTGGTCCTCGCCTCCTTCTGATTTCTTGTCCTGTGAAGAAGTCCTCGTCGTAGTCGAAGGAGGATCGTGATCAACAGTGTCATCATGAGCAGCAGAAGCAACTCCTGAATAGTCGTTACCCGAGAAAGCCGGAATCTCCTCATTCACCGGCACCGGAATCGTCTTCCCAAAGAGCCTAATCGCTGGGTCTTTCGTCTCCAACATTTTTGTTCTTTTCACTCTCAAGAAAATTCAAAGAGATAACAAACCCCAGAACGAAAAAACAGGAAAAAAAAATTAAATTAAATTAAATCCCACTTTGCTCGCTCCTTTGGCTTAGCCAAGAAATCTGACTTGAGCTCTGTGTGAGGGTTTAGTCGTCTTCGTCATTTGGGATCGTCTTCGCTGGATTCGTCGTCGTTTCTTCTTCGTTTAGCTGCGTTTTAAAGAGCTCAGATGCCGCGTCAGCAGAGCGAGCGATTCTCAGCCACAAGTTCTTGTGGTGTTAAGATCTTTGCTGTTGGTTCTCAGTGCAAACAGTGGGCACACCCTTCTCTCTCTACTCTTTCCTACTCAACATCTAACTTCCCTACTCCTCGGCCAAGCCGATATCTTCAAAAACTCGCCGATTTTCCCTTTTTTTCCCCTCAAGTTCGATAGAAAAATCTGATGCATGGTCATGGCAGCATTTCTACTGCCCTGCATACAATCAGAAGATGAAAAGTGGATCCTCTCTCCCTCTAATAAATTGACAGCACAACATTAAAGCTGTCACAAGATATTTATTAGAATTTATACTTTGTGGCAGTTGCAAGAATACCTCTAATAAGGTGACAGCAAATGGATATTTTATTTTATTTTATTTTTAATTTCCATTTTTCCCACTTGGATCATTGATGATATATATATATATATATATAACACAATAGAGCAAGGGTCGAGATATAATTTTAATGGAATTTTGGAATTTTTCGTGAGTTGTCATTGTAGATCCTATCCAAATCTGGATAGAAACCAAAGGACTAGGGATTGCTTGTTGCTAGATAAAAATTAGTTTAATTGCTAAAAAGGGTTTTGTTTCTATCTCATCAGTTTTAACTAAGCCCAATACGGAACTGTTGAGGTATGTAAATAAGAAATCATTTCGTTAACAAGCTTAATTCGAGCTAGGGTAGGCTTCACTCAATTAAACCTCAATATCATCACCAAACACACACATACACACACATTTATATATATATATATATATATTATAGGTGAATTTTTGAGAATACTATCCACTTTGGTCGAGGATATTCACGTCTTCTCTCACCTGTCTTGGGATCAAGATAGTTATATTTGATATGTGCTTAAACCGCAATGATACGGCCGTTTCTGAGATGTTTGCTTCTACCAAAAAATGGAAGAGTCGGTCGAGAAAACGTAGAAGGTGGGCTATGGCTAATGAAAGGAGATACTCAAGTCTTGACCAATACCGCTTTAAGAGTTTCCTTCTAAGTCCTCTCAACTGCTCTCTCTCTCTCTCTCTCAAAATACAAGTATGCCAAAAAAAATACTCTAATTATACCGAATAATCCCTAAGTATGCTGAAAGATCTCTCTCAAGTATGCCGAATAATCTCTGTATAAATCTCCTAAATTTTGAGCTAAGTGTGGAGTGTCAAGAGAAATGACCAAAGTCTTCTCCTCAACTTGTTCTCTTCCCCTTTGGCCTTAGCCTTCTTAGGCTTTATATAGGCGAAGAGAATCTCTAGAATAGTGACAAGTGTCGCAATCCCTCTCACAACCAATTAACTCCCCATTAAAATGCTAACTCTCCATATTAATGCATAACGACCGAGTTAATGAGCGCTCTGATGGTCAATTAACTATTATCTATCTATTTTTTTTTTTTGGAAAGGACTATTCTCTATCTATGATAACTCATTTATGGCAACTCATAAAATCGTATCTCATCGTCAGTCGACTTTGTCAAACAACATATCGACGTACCAAGGTTTGGCTGGGCCACCGACAATACCTGTGCCCGTATCCGCCATACCTTAAGGACGTCGGAAACTCCCTTGACGGGCTCTCGCTCAGGATAGAGATCTCCTCTCCGCTCAACTCTTGCAAATCACATAAGTAGTCAATACTTAACCAATTATTCATAAGCTTGATCGCGTCATGCTGGACACGATCTTCAATTCGGTCATCTCATTTTATGTCAGGGATTCCTTCATGCAAATGTAGAGCTTTTCCAGACCTTATAATTGTCAAAAACGAGCCCCGACACAAACGAGTTCCATCGTGCCGAGGACCAAAAAAGGGTTCAACAAAAATTATGCCTGGAATCCCCTATGTCGGGCTCATTGTTAGCAAAACGCCGTTTAAAAAGGCGTTTTTTTGAAAAAAATGCGTTTTATTGCATAAACGTTTAAAACTTCGTTTAAAACGTTTTGTAAGCAAAAAAAACGCGTTTTTTTTAGATACCGTTTAAAATGCGTTTTTTATGTTTTTTTTTGACAAAAAACGCGTTTAAAAAAGTTAGGGTTTAAAGTTGACAAAAAAAAAAGTTGTCTTATGGAAGTTCCAATGACAAATGCGTGCTAGCCGACAACTTTATTTTTGTGTTAAAGGGTTTTATCACAAGTTTCAATAAAAAAAAACAAATTATTGTTTAACTATTAATACTTATATTGTAACAACCTGAAAAGTTTAGCAATCCGAACCGCTCAAAAGTGCAGCTGGAATTCTCTTTTAATATTTTAATTATTTTTTCAGTTATTATTATTTAAATATTACAACATGATGTTTATGTTAATCATGAGTCAAGTCGATCATCCAGCCTGATCGTCAATCCGAGCAAATCCGGCCATGCGATCTATTCCTTTGCGTGAATTTGGGTGGATGTAGAATAGTTTATTTCCTTCGAATAGAGATCCAATTGAAGTCTTAGGGTTGTAGTGAGATGTTACTTAGGATC
>JAUPMG010289818.1:0-17640 GCA_031762675.1 Pachysandra terminalis | reverse complement strand
TTTTAATTTTATCTTCTCTAGCTTGGATAGGGATTGTTTCCCTCTCAGGGAGGTTTGGAGGCATCCGTTTTCAGGTATCGGCGATTTCCTGCCATCGGGGGAGGCAAAGAGCTTTTGGGAGCTTTCTTCGTCAGCTTCGTCGAGGATGGTGAAGGAGTCTTCCTCCTCTGAGGATGAATATTTTTCTGGCTACGTTTTTGACAATATGGGGCAGAAAAATGCGGTCTGTGCCTACAGATCCAGGGCTTCCCAGTATCAGCGAGAGGAGGGGTCTGAATCGGCGTTTAGTCGGAACCCCATCGTTGTTTGCGACGTCTTCCCCTGGTGATTTGTGATTAGTCGGAGGCTTTGGCCTTTGGTTCTTTTTTCCTCTAATTTGCCTTCTGTTCCTCGTTTTCTTTTCGGAGACGGAGGTTTGTCTTTTAATGGGAAGGAGATGTTTCTCAGGAGGAAGGGGGGAGGGGTTTAGTTTATCCGTCTAGGGGAGGAGTCTGTTATGGGGATTTGGTCGAGATGGATGGTGATGCATTTCTCGAAGGAGTAGATTCTAGTCTGAGTTGCTTCTCAGGGTTGGGTTTTGATCCAGTAGGAATTCGTAAGAAAGTCATTAAAGAGTGGAGGTTGAAGGAGATAGAGCCAGTCCCTTTGGCGAGTTGCTCAGAAGCTGAGTACAATCTAGTGAAGGCTAAGGAGCTCGAGGATTTGGTGGCTGAATTCTCAGCGGATGGTGGTGATTTGGATCAAGCAAGGATGTCTGAATGGGTATTAGATAAAATTACTAGTTTTGGGGGGTTCATTGGTGTGTCTTGGGAGGGCTTTGAAAACCAAGCTTTTGAGCTTTTTTTGTCTATAGAAAACAGACATTTGGAGAAAATGGTGAGCAACAAAAAAGTTTTAAGGGAATTGAGCAAACTGAATTGGAACTTAAAAGATAAAGCCAGTCCTAGCAGAAGGAGGGGGGAGTCGTTGGACAGAGTAGCAGCAAGGAAAGGGGTCAGGCTTGGTTCTTTATGAAGACTAAAATTCTGAGTTGGAATGCCAGAGGGGTGGGCAATAAGGACAAAAGGGTGGTAATCAAAAGATCGCTGGGAGAATGGAAGCCCGATATAGTTATGTTTCAAGAAACTAAGTTGGAAATAGTGGATAAGGTTTTGTTACAGTAACTCTGGGATGGTAGAAGAGTGGAGTGGGTTTTCAGACCTGCAATTGGGAGTTCAGGAGGGATTTTAATTGCTTGGAGTATGGATTTTTTTGAGCTGATACATTCTGAAATTGGTTCTTTTGCCATTTCAGTGGTTCTGAAGGAGACAGGGAGCAATGGAAGGAATCTGAAATTAATCTCTTCAGTGTATGGGCCTAATAATCTCTCTAACTCATGAGATGTGGGAAGAGTTAGAGAACCACAGGAGGGGGTGGGACATCCCTTGGTGTATTGGAGGGGACTTTAATGTCATCAGATTTTGCGCGGAGAGGTCAGGTTGTAGAAGGTTGGATACTCATAAGATCAGTTTTATGGAGTTCATTGATAGGCATCTCCTCATAGATGTGCCTTTGTCGGGTGTGGAATTTACTTGGACTAATTATCAAGATGTTCAAATCAACTCTAAATTGGATAGATTTCTGATTTCCACTGACTGGGAAGAAGCTTTTGCAGAGGTTCAAGCCCCTGCCGAGACCGACTTCCGATCACTTACCAATTTTGTTGGTTAATGAGGATAAGATATCTAGAAAGAGCCCTTTTAGATTTGAGAATATGTGGTTAGAGGAGGATGGTTTTGTGGAGTTGGTGAGACAATGGTGGGATAGCTTTCATATTGAGGGGTCGCCCAGTTTTGTTTTCTGTACAAAGCTAAAATTATTGAAGGAAGAGTTGAAAAAATGGAACAAGGAGAAATTAGGTAGGGTGGAGAATAAGCTGGGGAGATTGCTGGATCAGATTCTTCATTTGGATGGTTTAGAGGAGAAAGGGGAGCTGGATAGTGGGAGGAGAGCGGAAAGAGAAAATGTTAAGGAGTTTGAAAAGGTGGCTAAAATGGAGGAGATTTGTTGGAGACAGAAATCTAGGGCTTTATGGCTTAAGAGAATGGGACAAAAATACTAAATTCTTTCACAAGATGGTCAATGCTAGGAATAGGATCAATACAATAAAGAAGGTGGTGGTTGACGGAGTGGAGTGGAGAGAGGAGGAAGGGATCAAGAAAGCTGTGCAGGTTTTTTATAAGCAGTTATTTGTTGGTGTTGGTGTTGGACTGCTTATCTAGAGGGGAGGGGTTGGTGTTGGACTGCTTATCTAGAGGGGAGGCAGTAGAGCTGGGAAAAGAATTTTCCGAAGATGAGGTTTGGTGTGCAGTTAAGGAATTGAAGGGGGACAAAGCTCCAGGTCCGGACAGATTCTCTTTGGCTTTTTGTAAGAGTTGTTGGAATATTATTAAGGGGGGACGTGATGGAGGTTTTTGCTTAGTTTTTTGCCAAAGGCAGCGTGGTCAAGAATGTGAATACTACTTTCATTGCCCTTATACCAAAGAAGGATGATGCTTTGGACAGTAGAGATTTCCGCCCGATTAGTCTTGTTGGGAGCTTATATAAAATTTTAGCTAAAGTTCTGTCCAACAGACTTAAGAAGGTGGTGGCGGGACTCATTAGTACCGCTCAGAGTGCCTCTGTGAGGGGAAGACAAATTTTGGACGGAGTGCTGATCGCTAATGAGTGTATTGATTCCGTCTTGAAGAATAAGGATAAGGCTTTGATTTGCAAAGTTGACTTAGAAAAGGCATATGATCATGTGAACTGGAATTTTCTGCTTTACAGCTAGGAAAGAACGGGCTTTGGTACTAGGTGGATCTCCTGGATCAAGTACTGCATTTCTACCCCCACTTTTTCTGTTTTGTTTAATGGTTCGGCAGTGGGTTTCTTTAATAGTTCTAGAGGGATAAGGCAGGGCGATCCCCTTTCCCCCTTCTTATTTCTTCTAGTGGTGGAGAGTCTTGGTAGAATGATTGGTCGTACGGAGGAGTTGGGTCTCATCAATGGAGTTCGGGTGTTTGGTTCTGCTCCAAGCATCACTCATCTACAATTCACCGATGATACTTTAATTTTTTGCAGGGCCAGACAAATGGATTTGAGATCGTTGAGATGTGTTTTTCTGTGTTTTGAAGCAGTTTCAGGCCTTCATATCAATCTGGTCAAGTCTGAATTGATTGGGGTTGGGGAGGTTGCCAATCTGAATCGGTTAGCAGGGTGGTTGGGTTGCAAGGTGGTTTCTCTTCCTTCTACTTATCTGGGTTTTCCTTTGGGCACATCGTACAAATTTGTTGGGGTTTGGAACAAAGTGGTAGAGAGATCGGAAAAGAAGTTGGCGGCGCGGAGGACCAAATATTTATCGAGAGGTGGGAGACTGATATTGATTAAATGCTCTCTTTCTAGTCTTCCTACTTATTTTATGTCTTTGCTGAAGATTCCAATCTCAGTGGCGAAGAGACTTGAGAAGATTCATAGAGATTTTCTGTGGAGAGCAAATGAGATACGACAAAAATGTCATCTCATTAATTGTCCGCAAGTTTGTCTGGGGAAGGAGGCAGGGGGTTTGGGCTTGAGAAATCTAACTAAATTCAATGTCGCCCTTTTGTTGAAGTGGCTTTGGAGGTTCGGATCAGAGGAAAAGTCTTTGGAGGACAATGATTAGTAGTAAATATGGTTCGGAGGAAGGGGGATGGAGTACTAGAGCTAGCAGATCTTCCCATGGGACTGGTTTTTGGAAAGCTATATGAAACAATAAGGCTGCGTTCAAAAGAGGAATCAGTTTTAAGGTGGGAGTTAGTGATAGGACAAAATTTTAGACTGATTTATGGTGTGGGGAAGAAGCACTTGCTGTCAAATTTCCTGTTGCGACGGCATTAGCTTCTAACACTAATGCTTGGATGATTGACTATCTGTTTGTTGAAGGAGATGGGATCTGAATTTTAGGAGGAATGTTTTTGAGTGGGAGGTAGAGGAGGTGATCAGTTTATTGGGACATATTAATTCTGTCAACTTCAGCGGCGAAGAGGATAGGAGATCCTGGCTTTGGTCTGATGACGGTTTGTACTTAGTGCGTTCTATGTATAAATCGTTAGTTGACGTTGTGGTTTGGAAGGGTCCATGGAAGCTGTTATGGCATTCTGGTGTGCCGTCTAAGGTGTCTTTTTTCTTGTGGACTGCTGTGGAAGATAAAATCCTCACACTAGATAATTTAAAAAGAAGAGGCTGGCAATTGGCATCTAGATGTTGTTTATGTTTGAAGGAGGAGGAGTCCTCCTCCCATATTTTTCTTCACTGTGAGTTTTCTAGGCGGTTGTGGGATGAATTCCTCCTTAGGTTTTGTCTGAATTGGGTTATGCAGAGGAGCTTGAAGGAGGCTTTCGTTGGTTGGGGTTGGAAGAGGAGGTCAGAGGGTAGGAGGAGGAGTGTCATTCTTTGGAACTTATGCCTGGCTGCTATCCTTTGGTTGATCTGGAATGAGAGGAACAGAGGATTTTTCGAAGGTAAGGAGGTGTCGGCTCAGAGGGTTGCTGATTTGGCCTTGCCCTTTATCTTTTTTTGGGGAGATGAAATTTGAAGAATTTAATGGCAAGTGGGGTCTTTTTTGGGATGTTTGAGTTTTTCAGTTATTGGGGTATTCTATACCTTCAGAATTGTATATTTGTACAGTTTATATTTTAATATATATATATATATATATATACCACACTTTTACTTATCAAAAAAAAAAATAACACACATTCGACCAGTATTCGTCATAAAAATCATAAGTCCATGAAAATGATGAAATACTCTTCTTAGTGTGATTCAAATCATGCCAGACACTCACGCCAACTACCGGTGCCTTCTGGCGTAAAACTGTCTTCTGGTGGGAGGTATACATTTCCAATTTGGTGAGTTCCAGATCTCAAGATCTCAAAATAACCACTCCACGAGATAAAGCATGTCGGAAAATGGTTATATGGAGCTTATGGGTCCAAACCGTACCCGAATCGAACCCCGAGAGCTCCCGATATGCAGCAACTACTTTTGTCGGAGCTCTAGCTGCCCTAGGGGTGGGCGCCCCTGTATGGGCCCCTCGGGGTCCCGTCTGGATGTCCCCCCTCATGCTCACTGAGTTCTCGATGGCCGGGACATCCGGCTTTTCGGGTTTTGGATGAGTTCGGGTCCTGTTTTAGCATTTTTTCCTTCTCAGGCCAGAAACTTCTGGCGAAACGTGATTCTTCTGTCCAATGGTCCAATAACCTGGCCAGGGGTCTAATAATCTGGCTAAAGGCCTAATAACCTGGTCAAAGGTCTAATGATGTAGCCAAACCATACCAAATGATCTGGTTTGACCCAAAATGGTCCAAACCAACAAGTGTTATTTATGCCAATTGAACAATGACAAGGGTGATGACATGGCAAAAGTGTTGCCACATCATCATTCTTAATGACATGTCACACTCTCCAAAAATGACTATCAATAGCTTCTATATGTTTATTATTCTTTTTCTGTATGGATCAGGAGCTTTTTTTTTCTCTTTGTTTAGTGTGGAATAAATTTTGAAACCTTTTATGAATGGAAGGTTTGGGTCTTTAAATAATTTTTCTTTTGCATTGATCTGGAATATGCTTTTCTTTTTATCAACTTCTTTAGCTTTTTTCTGTTTGTGCTTTTTCAGTAATTGTAATTTTGTATCTATTAGACTTGTGAGAGGACCAGGACAGTATTTTATATACAGAACAAAATTTATCTCTTGATTTAGATTTATTATACTTTGTATCTTCTTGTGTCTTATTCACTCCATTCTTATTCAAGTCTGTCTTGTTTCTTTTTGTGCTCAGTCAACAAGAAGATGACCGTGAACTTCATTCTGATGGATTGCCCTCTGTGTCAGGTTTCTTCTTAATCGTTAACCTATGTTTTCCCTTTTAACCTAGCATATATAGCAAGGATATTGTCGTGGTAAGTACTCATCTCTACTGGCACTCTTTTTTCGTGTTTAATTTGATAAAATTCGTATAACATTGTTCTAGATGCAATATTATCTTGTTTTTATTATAATTCAGTATTTATTTACATAATTTAAGATTTCAGATTTTGTATGCCCACTGTAAGGGGTGTGGGGTTTCTACGTGTTTGTTCGGAATCCTGTTATTACATACTTATGAATCAGAAGATAGAAAAAGAAAAACCTTGTTCTTACATGTAAGCTTATTCTGGGGAGGATTGATCAACAGTGAAACTTAAATGTCATCTAGAATTAAAGAGTGGTCCTTGTTCTTTCAAGCCCTCAAGTTGCATTTGTGGTAGTAGAAATTACAGGTGTTCTGTAACCGTGACAACTGCAATTCGTTAAATGGTAGTTTTTTTATACAGCTGACATGGAGAAGATACTTGATCTTTAGGTTAAGATGGGTTTCTTAGAATCGAAAGATTCCCTGTCAATCCCTCTTTGTGCCAAGGAATCTGCCAATCTATTCTCCACAAATTACCATGGATTTCTTTTCCAGAAACAAATGGCTCCCTATGTACCCTTTCTCGCTAAGGAATTTGCCAAAGCCTTTTCCAGGTAGCTTAAGGGACTTACTAACCAACCACAGAGTTGATCTTGCCTCTTTCCTTGTTTTAGTGAGTTTATCTTGAGGCATATAATCTAACTGAATAACATCAATGTCAATGAAGCCCTAGTCATTTACCTTGATAAGACGAGGGAGAAAGGGAGTGAGTTGGGGAAAATAAATGAACAAAGAAATAATAAATAACTAAGAGAAAAAGGAAGAACTGTGATGAGTTTCTTTGCCACAAACTATGCTTTCCTATCTACCTTTCTTCCTGCCAAGGAATTCACCATTTTCATTTGTCATTATAGCTTAAGGGACTTGTCAATAGCAAAGAAGATCTTTGCTATTTCCTTGCTATAATGAGTTTTGATGAGAATATGCGTGGTGTAGTTTTGTTGATTTTTTGCTTGCTAAGATGGGTTTATTTATGGCGTTATAATCTGACTGTGTAACATCACTGAACCCCTCGTCATTTGGTTTGATAGGACAAGTAAAAATGTTGATTTTCCAACTGTTACTTTTTATTCTGCCAACTCAGGAAAGAACAAAATAACCGGCTTGTGTAATCAAGTGTCTCATTGTCTGGTAGTGACTATAAAGGTGCTGCTTAGAATGGTGTGGTTCTTTACACACTTCCATTACAAAATGTTTTGTCTTTTATTTGAGCAGTCTATAAATTACGCTGTCATCACATCACCAGGCTTTGAGTTTATATATAGTATTGTAAATTACTTATCAATGTTATTTATAGTCTTGTGAATAACTTTGGCGGGAGGGGAGCAGAAGAGAGAAGGGAAAAGACATATGGAGGGATTTAATTGCAGAAGTACATGTGGGGAAACTAGAGCAGCCTTCTATTGTACCACCTGAACAACTTTGTAATCTTTGACATTAGTTGTTCAGTTGGATGTATTTAATTTATTGGACAAGCCAAACCAGTGTTTCTGCAGAATATTTCAACGTGTGAGCCATCTTTTATCATAGTGTCAGGGATAGTTGCTCTCCTAATGGGGGTTTTCTTCTTTTAATTTCAAAGGCTCTATGTTATGGAGGTTCTCCCTTTTTCTCTTTGCTAGTGAATTTGGAAGCAGTGGAATGTTAGAATTTTAGAAGAAAATAAGCAAATCCAAGTCTGAAGTGTGTGCTTTGCTCTGTTATTCTGGTTAATTGGCTTGCCAACCATTTTAAAGCAATTCAAAGGAGTTTCTGAGTAGTTGGTGATCCTTCTTAGGATTACCCTAGGCATCTAATTTCGTGTATTTTGTCTTCCGTCATTTCCTTTTATAACGATTCTATAATTAATATAGTTGTTGTCAATCAAAACCAAATTTTCTTCTTCTGTCCATCCTACTGCATGCCACCATTATTTATTTTTTTGATAAGTAAAGTTGAATTATATATTAATATAGTAATGGACCTTGTCCAAAGTATGTGCTGTACAGTGCATAGACATCCGGAATACTGTGTTTGGCCTGTAATATGGTGTGCTGCATGCCGACATTATTCTTTGCAAAATGGAACTCCTAATCGGTTCAAATGTGACAGATGGCAGTATAGATGAAAGAACATGGTCTTATGCTTTTCTGGATCTTATTGGAACTGTCCTTATCCAATTCATTCTACGGAACCATTCATCTCGGATCTGATGTGAATGGATCTGCTAATTCTTGAAATCTATCTTCTGATTCAAACCATGGCATTGATAGCACAAGTTCTGCCCAATAGTAACTTGAGATGTCATGTTCGAAAAAGCATTATAAAATTCATTAAAGACCTTTGGCAGATAATTCTGATGGAAATAATGTAGATATAGCAGGACAGTCAAACTGAAGCAGCTTCATTCTCATACTTGTCGGAACATCAAGATGGTCAACTAATACAAGCGTCAAATCCTAGGGAATGGCACTAGTGTTTTAAATGTCGCTTTCGCTGAAAATTTTGCTACCGGGCATCGGCCGAAATTTCACCGAAATATCGGGGGATATTTTCATTCGGGTGGAATATTTCGCTTGATGGAAAGAAATAGGGAAAAAATTGGTAAGAACTTGGAATTTTTAATGAAACTTTAGGGTTTAGTAAAACATACACGATACATATAAATAACCCAAAAGATAATAATAAACAACTATGCATTGTGATGACACACATTTAAGGGATCTGATATACATGCAATCTGTATGAACTGGTATATGAAATGTGAATTTTCATCGATGCAAAGTCAAAATACATTTGAATGCCATAAAAACAACATTGAAACATCTGAAAATGTAATATCCAAATACATGATCACATATATAATGACAATGAGTATCACATCAAGATAAAATGTCAACCCGGCTCGAAATCTCTATTCCACATCCCCAGGGAGACTGTAATATGTCTGCTCCGTGATGTTACAATACTGATCCCAAATATAATATTCTTCTGAATGCATAAAATAAATCATCATATGCTATAAATATTTTTTTTCAGAATCTATATATGTTTTTAATTAATTGCATTCATATAAAAATCTTCAGCATCAAATGCCCTAACCCAATTAATTGGGGCCGACAACAAGAATCCTTTTCCTCCATCCCAATCTATCAAAAACTATATCTTCAGTCAAATTACGAGGATCCAAATCCTTTTTTTATTAACTCATCCAGGTTATTTTTGGTCTTCCTCTCCCCATCTTAGATCCTTCAACGATTTCTCCCTCACACCTTCTCATAGTTGCTTCCCTGATACTCGCTTTACATGCTCAAACGATCTTAAACTACTTTCCTTTATCTTATCTCCTATTTGAGCCACATTTAAACACTCTTGGAGATCTTCATTCCTCACATTATCTTTCCTAGTCTTCCCACACATCCATCTCAACATCCTCATCTCAGCCATGGTTTAAAATATCGTATTGAGGTAACGTATCGGTCGATGCAAAAAAGGATACGTATAGTGATACATATTAGATATGCGTGGATACACAGTAAAATCATGGATACAGTGGATACGTAAGGAAAGTGTTGGATACATAAAATAAGACCCACTTATATGTAAAGATAAGTTAAAAGTTTGATAAATTGACATGTTTTTAAACCAATCTAGGATGACATTGTGTACTTTTATTTAGAAAAAACTAGAAGCTATTGAATCATTTATTTAAAAATATTAAATTATTTTATATCCAAACATTATTTTTTCAAACATTATGATTAATCTATTAAGCTGATATATTTGCATAGATTCATCTTATGTAGACAGTTTAGGTCAAAACAATATTGTTTAATAGGCTTTTTTTTTTTTAAAGGTAATTCATTATTTTTCAAAAAATCTCTAAGAACATTGCATTTTTCTTGAAAAATAGGCAATTATATCTATGGATTCAAGACATCCATAGATCCATATAATAAGATTCCAAAACATGCTTTATTCATAAAGAGTATGATTTAGAATGAAAACAAAAACACTTAGAATGCATACCTTAAAAAGAATGCAAGAAGAGGAAAAGTGCTTTTAGCTCCAAATAGATGTTTTCAATCAACTAAGAAGATTTTAAGCGAAATTGGTTGTACTTCAGTGGGGTTTGGTTTTTGGGTTAGGAATAGAAGGAGAGTTGAACAAAGGAGTGAATGTTGTATCAAGTGTATTGGTCGATTATAGTAACATATAGGCTGTATTGACTGATACGGTCGATATATTACATGAATCGACCAATACCGTGTAGAAATTAACTTATCCTAAAATGCGCTTGTGTATAGTGACGACAGAATGGATACAAGATACGTATCGAGCGTATCAACGGATAAGATAAGATATTTTAAACCATGATTTCAGCAACATTCATCCTATGCATATGTTGCTTCATTGTTGCCCATCATTCTGATCCATATATCATACCTTAATGGCTATCCTGTAAAATTTTCCTTTTAGTTTGAGTGGAACGTGTCGATCGTATAGCACTCTGGAAACACTTCTCCAATTAAGCCATCTAGCTCTAATTCTATGAGTAACATCCTCATCAATATTCCACCTTTTATGGATAATTGATCATAGATAATGAAATTGATTGGTTTTAGGAATCTCTTGATTCTCAATTCTTACTGTTGCTTCCTCTCTACTATTGTTCATAAAAAATAAAAAAAATCAGAAAAAAAATGACACCCATTTATAAATCGGGTTTCTCTTTCACATATAATATTTTTATAACATTTCATTAAGTTTTTAGGGATGAAAATCGAAGATTAGATGTTTTTGAAATTATTGGGTGTTCATCCCTTATAAATTCCTAAAATACTATGTCAAATGCATGTAGATATGTAACATGTATTTTCAACCTAATGGAACTAGATTTATGCAAAAAATATGGATTAAAGCAGAAATATATGAACGTCCTAAATATACTTAACAAATCCCCAAATTTGATGCTTCAATCTTCAAGATACTGTGTGATTATTGTGAGTTTTTTTGGTAATGGAGTATATCAATTTGATTTTCTAAGTCAAATATTTAAACGATGCAAAAAAATCGAGTTTTTGGTGGGTTGTGTGCACAACAGCTTTCGGTTGAAATGGGGGAAATTTCTATTGGAATTTCCCCCATGTCGATTTTATCACCAAAATTAATGAACAAAACAGTGATATATTGCCGATACATCGAGAAATTGGTAACGTATCGTCAATTTAGGTAAAAATAGAAATTCCTTTGGAGACACTGAAACCCACTGTGAGTATTTTTTTAGTTTTTTCAATGTTGGTTAACAAAATGACACCAGAACAATGAATGTCGGTAGAAAAGAGATCTTTTACTAATGGTGATCTTGTGCCAAATAACGAAGGTATTTGTACAAATCTTGACCCAAATCAATAGGGCAGCCTCACTAGCAATATCCTCAGAATTATTGGGTGAAGTTGATGGTTTGTGCTGAATTTGACGTATTGATATCCAGGATAGTTTGTGTTGTAGTGTCACATGCTGCCTTTCATAGATGTCATAATGATATGCTGTTAATTATGTGGCCCTAAGAGCCCCCAAATGGATACCCACATTATCTTGGAGCCAAGGCATACAGATTTGAGAAGACCAATGGATACTTTTAGGATTGGTAGCTATGGTGGGAAACAATGTCCCTCTGCCTTTCTATGAATTTTCTCCAGCATATCATTACACACCAAGCTACAAACCAAACTTTAGGGGATCAGGCTGAAAACCAACCACATCAGTCACAATGTTAAAGCATATCAGTAACAAAGTTAAAGCTTAAACCCGCTGCTAGCCCCTGTCTCTACCTAAATGATAGCACAAAGAAAAAAAAAAGGATAAGAATCAAATACTTCCATCACACTGTCCATATGCCAGTTATGCCTTGTTAAAGGGGGTAGTCACTACACAGATACCTCTCAAACTAATTCTTATTGAACCTTCTGGAGCCATTTCATGCAAGCAAAAATTAATCTTATTTCTCATCATAATTATCCACAACTCACATGTATAAGATCAGTAACGTGCTTTTATGGGATGTGTAAAATGGCCATCTGCTTAAGCAAACAATTAATCTTGTTTTTTCATCATAATGCTATCTGGATCAGAAGAAACTTCCTAATAACTTATCTTGTATCTATACGTAATCATCCGTAAATGTGTTGAGCTTTGTAGTTCTTATTCCATGAGCACACATGTTTTAGTTTGAATTTAGGTATTTCTCTATATGTACTTATAGGGTCATCTCTTTTATAATTTCCATTCTGCCACCTCTGCTCTAGTTTCAGGCAAAAACGCTGGAAATGCATTCATATCATTATTCTTCTCCTTAACTCTGGAGATAACATATTAAAGTTTGTTCTATAAGACAAAAAAAACTGATGATTCTTGAGATCCACTGAGAGAGCATCACCAACCATGAATCTCAATAATGCTCTGTGCTAGAGGTACATCTTCAGTATATAGAAAAAGAACCAGTAGAAAGTAGAAACTACAATCACCTACTTGAGATGATGGGTAAGTGAACTGCTGACAAGTAATCAACCGTGATAAGAACCTTGAACTCAACAGGGAAGTTTTTATTGCGTTCCAAGATAAAAATCTACCAATTTTCATCTAAATATTGGGTGACATTTTCAAATACACAAATATGTAAAGATAAAGATCTATACTAATTTATTAGGTATGACCTCCTATAACCCTCGTAAAAGTCTTCCCTCATACAACAGTCCGTTTCATTGCCATGCAATTCAATGCACTGTTTTTTTTTTTTTTACCTCCCAACTAGATTGGATATTGTCTTTGTCCAGACCCTTTTCTAGTAACATTACTATACCCTTGTAAGGATACTATTAATTCAACTTGCTAAATCAACCCTCAGTCCTGTTAGTTATTTACTTTTATATACTCGATTAGTCAGGCTGCAATTTTGGATTTTCAGCTTCAGTTTATATCATTGACATGGATAATTAATTTGTCATAATGTGGTGGACTTGCATATTATTTCTATAGAAACTTCACACTTTTAGATATGGGAAGATCAAGACACTTAGTTCATAGTGATCAAAAGTTTACTGATTATCTTTCATTCAGTTTGCTAGTCCATAGTAGTCATAAGTTTGATTGTATATCATGTACATGCATTTCTTGTCTTTTTATCTAATTTTGTTAGACACATTCTGGTTTATTCTTAAATAGTTTTGGTAGGGTTGTTTTTCTATTCATTATCTATTATCATATCCTTTCCTCATCTTAATGCAACTTCTTTATGGATTTTTGGTTGCCAACTCATTAGGTGGCATTGTAGCTTTGGGGAAATTTGATGCTCTTCATGTTGGTCATCGAGAACTTGCCATTCAAGCGTCAAAAGTTGGAGTTCCTATTCTTTTATCATTTGTAGGAATCGCAGAAGTACTTGGTTGGGAACCAAGGTATGTATTCTGTATCTTAATTATCTCCTTTATTTTTGCCCTTTCTAGGTGATTTTATGGTGACCTTAATACAACATATCGTTTAATATCCTCCCACCCTCAAATAAATAAAGTAATAACTTTTGACGTTTTAGCTTGCATTGACTTTTAATTCTTCTACACTGATTTTGATTGGCGTATGGGCGTGACTCAGACTGTTGTTATCTTGAAATAAATAGAATTTTATGATAAAGTTTTTGGAAAAATGTTTGAGTTCACGGAGTGTGTTCTGACTTTTGTAGATTGTGTACCACATTGACAGTAGATATTACATAATTTCTGGATTGTATTATGAGTTAAAACTTGTAAAAGGTGATCCAGTATTAATACCTAATACAATTTCCAAATTATAAGACAATTTCTCAAATTTGGGCGGTACAGAATTAGAATTCTTTGGCACCCAACTTCCAGTTCTTTTATTGCTCATAATACCCACCGTTGACTGTTGTATAATAACGTACGTGTTTAGATTTGGCATGGGTTTGCCTAGGAGCTCGATTCGGGTAATGCTACTTACCAATCTTGTAAGATAGTGTTAGATAACAAATGGTGTTTTATTTCATGAAAGGAATCTAGTATTGTTCATTTGCTATACTTTTTGTTGACCTTATCCAAATGATGCCCTTAAATGCGTCTCAGGTATTTTTATGAGCGTTTAAAATTGCAATAGCTTTCAATCTTTTTTTATTTGATGAATAACAAGAACAGTAAGGGTCCGATTGTTTCGAAGAATTGGAATTGATGTTAAGAATTGTAATTTCAATTCTAATTCATTGAGAATTGGAATTGAGTAGAATTGAGATTTTCATGATTGGATGTCAAAAATAATTGGAATTTGGATTTTTTTCCTTACGAGGAATGGGGATGATGAGTATGGAAGATGAGAATGGTATAAAAAATGTTTTTTATTATTATTGTAATTTTTATTTACTTTATTATTTATTTATTTATTTATTAATTTTTAATTTTCTATTTTCTATTTTCTATTTTTAATATTTAATATTTAATATTTTAATTTTTTAAAATTTTTATTTTTGTCTTAAAGATAGAGGTGGTAAATCCGATTGGCCCGACCCATTGTCACATCCATTTGAAATCCATGGGGTAGAAAATTGCAATTAACAACCTCCCCCTTGTGAATCGGCAGCTTCAAAAATAGCCTACAAACTGTGTTACATAGATTCGTCTGTTAACCTTTCGAATTGCGTGTCCATAAGTGTGGACACGGATTTGGACACGGACGCGCCACTGATTCGGCAGGATTCGCCTATCAGCTGTGTCGTACAAATTTTGAAATGATAAACCAAAAAAACCCTTTATTTTTGGTAGAAATTTAGGGTTAAGAAGATTGGATCTAATCTCTTACCTTTATTTTCAGCTAAAATTTTGCAGATTATTCAGCTACTTTGTTTTCCACTTCAACTTGAGTTTTCTAATCCTTCATCATGCATCTGCATAGGGCGTGCTCACGAATGAGAAGTTGAGTGAGAACCCTCGTTGAATACTCTCAGCTCAAGATTAAGAAGAAAAAGAGGGAAAAAATTTTCTGTAGAAAAGACAATCAAAGAAGAAAACGAAGAAGGAAGGAAGAGAGAGAGAGAGGACAGAATCGAAGAAGAAAAAGAAGAAATCGGAGAAGAGAGAGAGAGAGAGCTGCGATTAAGGAAAAAAAAAGGGGGAAACGTGACATGTGTGAATAGAGAGAGAGAGAGAGAGAGAGAGAGAGAGAGAGAGAGAGAGAGAGAGAGAGAGAGAGATGTGGAAACGTGACGTGAATCTGCCAAAGACAAAATTACATATTTTTAATTTAATTTATGTTTAAAAAAATATCTTTTTAGAAATGAATAAGTTTTTTAATATTTGAGTTATGCTTAGGTGTTGCCAATTGTTCTGCAATATGTGTTCTCTAATCCTATTTTTTAAGGGTCTTAAATAAAATTAAAAAAATATATAAAAATTTAAATATATAGCCGTGTCCTCGAATCCTATTTTTTATGGTTTGCCGAATCCGATACCTCGCACCGGTGTCGGACTCCGACACCCGTACCCGTACCTATGCAACATAGCCTAGAAATGAATTCCGTGGAATTCATGTAGAATTCTAATTCCAGTTCCTTAATGCACTCCCAAACGGAAAAATTGGAATTGGAGGCCCCAATTCCATGAACCAATTGCGTCCTAATGAAATTTCAGATGTTCGTCAATAAGGTAAAACAGTCTGTTTTATGAGTCAGGGTCATATACATTTTACAACTAATAGCTGGTTTATTGGCTAACATTTTGTCTTTTCTAAGTAAGTCACAACCAAGAGCCTCTGGCCTAGCTTAAAAGTGTGATCTACAAAGTGAATCAGTATCCATGAACTCTCTCTTTTGAAGCCCACAAATAGCACTTGAAGAATCATCTTCTTCATTATATATTTCAAATGTTTCTTAACAAATATAATGTATCAATTTAAGACCTATAATGAGTTGCCTCTTTTTTTTTTTTTCCTGGTGGGAAGAAAATTTCCATCTCTTGTTGTAAAGACCACTTCATATTTGATTGACAAGCCACACAACAAACTTAATATATTTGACATTGCGTTATTATCGTTCTGCACTTTATATTGCTTAGAGTTTTGAAAGTTACCAATCAATGGTGTAAATCGGCTTCTCCTCTTTAAGGATTTTATGCCTGTGCTACTTTACTTTTGACCTTTAGGATGACACTTGTAAGAGGGTCTAGACCAAGGTTTATGCCATGAGAGGTTAGACGTGATAAACTGGGCAACTCAGCATATGAAATTTGTTAACTCATAATACGAACTTATTATGTTGATATAAAGTCATAATTACTGTTAATTAGCACATCTTATTATTTTAATGATTTAATAAATTATGCATAGTCCTTAAGTGACAAACCCTAACTCTATACCTATCCCACTAAGATCAAGTATAGAATTTATTCTTATGAGTTTAATATCTGATACACGTGTCATTGACACATCCCAGCTTTTGTGATGGCAACATGAATCCTGTTTCTCTATCCCAATCTATCAAAAATATCTTTGGTTAGATTATGTGTATTTAAATCCTTCCTTGGTCTTTTCTTTACATGCCCAAACCATCATAACCTATTTTTCTATATCTTATCTCCTGTTTGGGTAACACCTAGTCACTCTTGGATGTGTTTATTCCTTACCTTATCTTTTCTAATCTTCCCATACACCCATCCCAATATCCTCATTTCAGCAACGCTATGCGATTAATTGTTGTTTCTTTTTGCCCAACATTCTGCTCCATACATCATAGCAGACCTAATAATTTTCTTGTAACAATTTTCTTTTAGTTTGAATGGAACACATTGATCACATTTTATTTTACTAGCAGTAGGCACGTGGTATGCACGTTCATAGTTTAACTGAATCTAATATTATTTATATCTGTAATTATACTTTTAAACATCGTATTACTTAAACAAATGGTAAATAAAACTATAGTGTAATGGACATCATTAGAAAGATCTTGACGAAATCTTTCCACCTGATAAAGTTTAGTGAGGACTGACGGTCAAATGCAATATGTTTTTTCTTTTTTTTGGTGTACAACTAAGCTTTGGCTGGCTGTTCTTGGCTGCTATCCTTGATGTATACAATTTGTGTACATAGGGCTTGGCCCTCTTTTCTCCTTATTGGTTCAAATAGTTATTTTACCGAAAAACTAATGATAAAAAATCTAAATAGTATCCTAAGAGATAACCAACTGATGTGTCGTTTAAGGTTTTAACTGCCTTTGAGTTGAATTACTTTAGGTCCCTACTTTTTTTTTCCATCAGACGGAGGGGGAGGGGCGTTCATTTAAGCTCTGCTTTTTTCAACGGAAATTAGAGGAAAAAAATATTTTCCAGGATTTCAAAATTTTCCACATGTTTGTTTCAAAGGACAGTATAAAATTCCAGAAAATATTTTAATGAATTTAAAAAATTCTGGAAAACTACTTCTGGAAAAATCTACCGGAAATTATTTTCCGTCACTTCCGGGAAAGGTGAAATGTGATTCTTTCTCACCTAATTCTCACGAACAACAATGATCTCTCTCTCTCTCTCTCTCTCTCTCTCTCTCTCTCTCTCTCTCTCTCTCTCTCTCTCTCTCTCTCTCTCTCATATA
>JAUPMG010289809.1:0-17641 GCA_031762675.1 Pachysandra terminalis | reverse complement strand
TTAAGTATCTAATTACAGCTCCGCGAACTGGCTGACACCCCAACTCGCTAAATTTTCTTGAGTTGGTACAGCACCCTAAGGTCAGGGTCTTATTGGTCATTAACCTAGTTGACTGGTGAGATCAAACCTAATTATTTTAATTAATCAGGTTTCTAATCTTAATTAGTCTAGTGTCTGGGATCAGGTCGTTACACCAAGTTTCTTCAACAAGAGAAAATCTAGGTGGCTTGTCCAGTTGTTGAAGAATTTAAAAGGAGATTTCCTTTTAGAACCATCTATAAAAGTTCTTAACAGCATAGGGGAGCGGTCAGAAACACCAGGGGGGAGGAACTCAACCACAGAATCAAGAAAATGTTTGAGCCAAGCTTGGTTCACCATCACCCTATCGAATTTGTAGAGAATCCTCTCAGTTGTCTGACTTTTGTCATTCCAAGAAAATAGGCATCCCTTATACCTCAAGTCACTGAGTTCTAGTTGATCAGCACAGTCACTAAAATCATTAGTAGCTTGTATATTAATATCGCTTCCACCAAACTTCGCAGTACTAAATCTTACAACGTTAAAGTCCCCAGCCAGGATCCAAGGGGAGTTAGACTGAATGTTGATAATGTCCCTCCAAAGGAATTTTCTTTCATTGACATCTTTAGAACCATATACAAAGCTGATCAAAGTGGAAGAGTTGTTAGCCTTGAAGGTTAAAAACCCATGAACAATTTGATTGGAGCAAAAGGTAGGATTGAAAATAACTTCCCTGTCATTCCAGCATACCCAGATTCTACCTCATTCAGATGTTGGGTAATTGAGGTATGAGGACCACCTGGTGCTATGTGATTAATAATAGTAGCCTAATTACTAATTCTCACCTTTGTTTCAACCAAAGCAAAGATACGAGGTGAGTGACGGGAAATCAAGCTCCTCACCTCCTTTTGTTTGATAGGGTCATTAACCCCCTAGTATTCCAGCAAAGGAGACTTATCATTAAGACAGAGATGTGGGGGGGATACAACTCCTACCAAGGAGTTCATCTGTTCCAATGGGGCATTATTGGGATCTTCAATACTCTCCATAGTAGCTTCCCTTTCTTCTATAAGGACACTGAATTTGTTTGTAGAGGATCTTATGGGTTGGGCTGAAGGGTTGTTGTGTGTTACAATTACCTTCACAATACTGTCAGGAGTTACCATTTTACTACCCTCTTCAGCGCTGAGAACTTTAGTGGTAGAGTAGTTCTCCCCTCCTGTACCTCTGTTATTACCCTCTTTAGTCAAAACAGTAGAGTGGTTAAGCTTCCTTTGATCATCAGGCTCAACAATGTGTTCCTTACTGATGTTGCTCTAAAGTAAGTCCCCTTCCTTAGGGGCTAAAGGGTTAGTCATAGGATCTTCTTCTTGATTACATTCCAGGTTCACTAATCTCCCAATAGGCACCCATTGCTTAGGTACCTTAGCAGCAATAGGAAAAGCTTTGGTCCAATGCCCAAAGCACTTGTAATTAGTGCACACTTGAGGTTTCCACATGTACTCCACTTCTATATCAATGATTTCCTCAATCAAAGGGTTGCCTGAGATGTTAAGTGAGAAATGTTTTGGGAGATTTGATCCAACATTGATCTCAGCACAGAACTTCGCAAAGTTCATCATTGAGCAGTTCTTAGTGGTTGTATCAACATTGAGAGGATATCCCACTGCACTTTCCACATAGCTATGCCCTTATGAGGTCCAAAGTTCAGGAGGAATGTTGAACATCTTAATCCAAACAGGTACTATATTGAGGCACTCCTTGAGCAGTGGCATCTTTGGTCTCCATTCTCTCAAGATTACGAGCTTTTCGGCAAAATGCCAAGGTCCAAAGGCTAAAACGTTGTCTCTAGTTTCCTTGCTGGAGAATTAAAAAAAAAAAAAAGAAGCCATTATTATTAGCTGTTACCTCAACATTGCTAAGTTGACCCCACAATCTTTGAGCAATAGTCCTCACCACATTCAAGGGTAACTTCTTGTCCAGAAAATGCCCAACCAATGTGCCTTCCCACAGGGCAATTCTTGCATCAATGACCTCCCTAGGAGGGCAGACCACTAACCTCCCATCCTTAAGAGGAGGGAAGTACGTTAGTTGAGTGTGAGAGGGGGGAGCTCAGTCAACAAACATACTGGACCAAGCTCTGGGAGTAGGCTGGGAAAAGGGGGGGCCTAGTTAGGATGCCAGTGAATGAGGACGTGACAGGCACAGATCCTACAATTCCAGGAGAAATCTTGGAGGAAGGCGAAATGCTCTCAGGAAAATGACTCAAACATAACTCAGGACCGTGAGCAGGGGGCGCAAGGGGGCAGGAGAGTAGAGGAGGGAAGGAGTGATAGGTTTAGTGAGGTTTAGACCTCCCTTCCCCAATGAAGCTGCAGCAGTTTCCTTAATAGGAAAGACAACAGGGTTGGTCAACAGACCTTTCGCAGAGTCATTGAGAGACAACATACCACAAACAGCAACAGGGGAGACCTCAGCTGCAAGGCGGGAATAGGGGGAGATATGAAAAGATTTAGATGGGTCAAGTACAGTAGGACCCAACCTGGCCCCAAGATAAGCCCAGGAAGGAGCAGAGAGCAAGCAGGATGGACTAGGACCCGCTAGAGAAAGAGAAGAGACCGGCGGAGTGCAAGGAGACATCAAAGATGGAAGAGACGAGGGGGAGGGTGCAGCCTATCCCAGAGGAAGAAATTGAGGAGAGGAAGAAGGTATGGAAGGGGGAAGGGGTGGGAGAAGAAGAAAGAGGGAGTAGAACAGAGCCACCTTCATAAGAGGAAGAAGAATGCATGGGTGTGGAGGAAGGACGAGCAGGCGATGAAGCAGCTCCAGCATGGCCTCTGGAAGGAGGAAATAGAATACAACCTGGGCCAGAAGAAGTAGAAGGGTTAGGGAGAGCTGAGCGAGCAGCTATAGAAAAGAGGTTTGGAAAAGGAGAAGGCAGGGGGAGGCAACAAAGACGCAGCAGGGGATGAAGCTTTGCGATTTTTCCTCCCTATGAGGGGCAGCAAGGGAGTACACGAGAACGAAGGCAAGGCTCTGACGCTAGCATACTAGATTGCTTGATTAGATCACCCTGGTGATTACTGTAAATAGGTGCACAACATGCATAATAAATACTCGACCTCATGCATTTCATTCATCATGATCTGTTTATTGTGCAAACTTGATATATTGAGAAATGACTTGACTCTAAGTTAATCTTGTACATTCATGACGTTATTTACTTACTAGCTTTACAGCTCATGCTTTATAGCAAACAATTTCAGGACCTTTAGAAGAGAACAGTGTCGAGGAGAGTGCCATCAGGGAAGGAGACCTCGGAGAAGAAGGAGATTATTACTTCGAGTAATTCCTTGTAATGTTTTTAATACTCTGATAATTTTGGATATTACGATTCTTTTTGGGATACTTGGGTTGTATCTATGGGAATTCTAGTTTCTAACCTAGAACAGTATTTTGTATTTCCGTTGCATATACGTGTAATTATCTATAGAAGGTGTTCTTGTGAATGTTTATAAACATTCTTACTATACTTGCTTATTAACTGATACTTGGGTTGTATCTATGGGAATTCTAGTTTCTAACCTAGAACAATATTTTGTATTTCCGTTGCATATACGTGTAATTATCTATAGAAGGTGTTCTTGTGAAACATTCTTACTATACTTGCTTATTAACTACCACTCCCTTTCCCCAATGGAGTGTGAGTTACATCTCTAGACCTCACTGAGTCCCTAAGTGGACTCATAGGTTTGGGATGTGACAAGTTGGTATCAGAGCTATAGTTCATCATTTTAAATCAGATTTCCTTAAGTTTTGTCGTGATTGAGATTTAAAAGTTTTTCGAGATGCCGTTATTTCACAAGTTTCTGTGTGTTGATTGTTAATCTCTAACCATCGAGAAGTCTTAACCTAGAAGAAATTCGGATGTATAAATCGTTTGACAAGTACTAGATTGATTCTATGGCAGGAAGGAGAGGTTGACACACTAATGAACCGCCATTATTGGAGGATCACGCAGGAAGGAGAGGTCGACACACTAATGAACAACCATTAGCGGGGGATCACAGAGGTGACCCACACTTGGCTGGTGTATACCAATCCTTGGGTGATGTAGCTAATCTGATGCAGAGGCATCAAGTCTAGCTACAAAGCGCTACTCAGAAGAACATCTCCAGCCTCGAAAGTTTCAAGAAACTAGGTCTAGCAGCTTTCAAGGGAGTCGTAGATCCAATCAAAGCTCAAACCTGGATTCATTCTATAGAACACATCTTTGAGGTTATGAAGGTGGAGGATGCCGACATGGTCCGCTTTGCAGCCATTATGCTTGAGGGCGAGGCACGTCAATGGTGGACGTCAACATTAGAGATTGCTGCTGTCACCACTTGGAAGAGATTCAAAGAAGTTTTCTATCTAGAGTATTTTTCGAAGACTATGAGAAGAGAGAAAGAATTGGAATTTATGAAGCTCAAGTAGGGAAGTATGACTGTGATGGAGTACGCCGCCAAGTTTACCGAGTTATCTCAGTTCGCGATGTATGTTGTGGATGATGAGGAAAAGAAGCTTTTCGTTTCAAGAACGGCTTGAGACCGAACATCAGAAGTAGGATGATTGTGAGGGAGTTTATAGAATACCACAAGGTGTTGGATTGTGCAAGGAAGGTTGAGAGAGATATGGCTGAATTCAGGAAGACCATGGATTAGAAGAACACCAAGAGCAATGCTAGGCCAAGAAACTTCAGGGGAAACACTTGAGAAGCACAGAAGAGGCTGAGGACTCAAGGGTCGTCTAGTTCTAATGGTTTTAGGAAACCCCATAAGCAATGCCACAACTGCGGAAGGCGAGGTCATCGCTTTAGGGAGTGTCGTGCGCCAATGAATCCACAACATCACTTCTTCCAAGGTCAGCAACAGCAACAGCAGCAGCTCGTGCCCAAGCCTCACTACTAATAGAACCCTAACCCAGTGCAGCAGGTGCAACCTTTCAGAGGACCTAGGAGTGGACCTCCACAGCCACGACAACAACAACCACCTCAGATGGACAAGGTTTTCGCTATAGAGCCGCAGCAGAACGAGGTCATGGAAGGTACCATACGTCTCCTATATTTCTACACGAGTCTTATTTGATACTGGAGCATCTCACTCGTTCATTGCACGATCACTTGTACATTGTTTGGGTCTACACATGAAGGGCTTAGAGAAGAGTTTAGTAGTGGCAAACCCTGTAGGAGGCACTGCACAGTTAGATAAGGTGTGTGAGTCTTGCTTAATTATGTTAGGTGAGTTCACACTACCTATAGATTTGATTGTTCTTCATATGCATGAGTTCGACATCATCTTGGGAATGGATTGGCTACCTGCACACCACGTGCAGATAGATTACCACAACCGAGTTGTCTCTTTTTTAACCTTGGAGGGTGATTTAGTTGAATTGGTTGGTTCGAGATCCGGGATGCCCAATTTATCAGCTTGTTTAGACCTTTGGTCCATTGAAGAGAAGAAGGATTGGGAAAGGATCCCCATTGTGAATCGGTTCTGAAAGGTGTTCCAAGACATCCCAGGACTACCGCCCAAGTGCGTAATGGAATTCTGTATTGAGTTGATCGCAGGAGCGTAGCCCATTGCATTACCGACTTATCGGATGGCAAATACAAGTTGTTGGAGTTGAGAAAGCAGTTGGATGAGTTGTTAGGCTTACAGTTTATTTGGCCGAGTTCTTCACCTTGGGGTGCGCCTGTTTTATTTGTGAAGAAGAAAGACAGATCTCTCAGGTTATGCATAAACTACTGGAAGCTGAATCAAGCTACCGTGAAGAATAAGAACCTGTTGTCGCACATTGATGATTTGTTCGACCAGTTGCAGGGAGCATCTTACTTCTCGAAGATCAATCTTAGATCCAAGTATCACCTGTTGCGGATTAAGAAATAGGATGTACCGAAGACAGCATTCAGGATGAGATATGGGCACTTTGAGTTTGTAGTCATGCCATTTGGGCTGACTAACGCACCAGCAGCATTTATGGATATGATGCAGAGAGTTTTCAGGCCTTATCTAGACAAGTTCCTTGTAGTGTTCGTCGATGATATCTTGATCTACTCCAACTCGAAAGAGGAGCATGAAGAGTACCTCAACATTGCCTTGCAGACCTTAGCGGATCACCAGCTGTATGTGAAGTTTTCAAAGTGTGAGTTCTAGAAGGGAGAGGTGAAGTTCCTCGGACACGTAGTGTCTAAGGAAGGTATTACTGTGGACCCTAGCAAGGTTGAAGCAGTTTCTAACTGGGAGTAGCCCAAGAATGTTTTTGAGATTCGTAGCTTCCTTGGATTGGCAGGCGATTAGTGGAGATCTATTGAAGGTTTCTTGCGCATTGCAGCACCGTTGACCAGGCTTACTCAGAAGGATGTGAGGTTCATCTGGGACGATGCTTTCCAGAAAGCTTTTCCTACTCTAAAGTAGAAGCTCACTACAACACTGGTTCTTACCATTCCAGTTAGCGGCATCGACTTCGTGGTCTACACCGACGCTTCTTTATCCGGGCTTGGATGTGTTTTGACGCAAGACGGAAAGGTTGTAGCTTATTCTTCAAGACAACTGAAGATTCATGAGAGGAACTACCACACACACGACCTAGAGCTTGCAGTGATTGTATTCACGTTGAAGATTTGTGGGCATAACCTTGTTGGCGAGACCTTTGAAGTGTTTTCGGATCACAAGAGTCTCAAGTACCTATTCTCTCAGAAGGAGTTTAATATGCGACAAAGAAGATGGATGGAGCTCGTGAATGACTACAACTTTTCTCTTCAATATCATCCAGGCAAGGCTAACGTGGTGGCGGATGCACTTAGGCGAAGACCTAGAAGTGCCATAGCTCACTTGCTAGTTCAAGAGTGGAAGCTTTATGAAGCGCTTGCAGACTTCAATTTTGTTGTTCGTAAGACGGAACGAGGTGTGCGGTTGTGCAATATACTCGCTAAACCATCACTTAAGGCAAGGATCATTGACCTTCAGAAGAATGAGGCGTGAATGCGAGACTTAGCCGAGGACGAGGAGCGAACAGATTGGACCAAGGTAGAAGATGGAAGTGTCAGATTAAAAGGACAAATTTGTGTGCCACACGACGAGGATCTGAAGAATGAAATCTTAGCTAAAGGTCATAGATCTCGGTATTCCATTCACCTCGGTAGGATCAAGATGTATTACGATCTTCGGCATAACTATTGGTGTAAACGCGTCAAGGTCGAGATTGAAGAGTTCGTGACAAGTGAAAGCAGAACATCAGAAGCCGGCAAGAACACTTTAGCCTCTACCCATTGGGGAGTGGAAACGGGAGCACATATCGATGGATTTCACCACGGGACTACCCAAGACTCGCAGCAACCACGGCATGATCTGGGTGATCGTAGATCAATTGACCAAGTCAGCGCACTTCATAGCGACGAGGACTATAATGAGCATCGACGGCTTGGCAAGACTGTACTTGAAAGAGATCATCAGTCTACATGGAGTACATGTTACTATCGTGTTAGATTGCGATTCGCAATTCACTTCAAGATTCTGGAAGAGTTTGCACAAGCCTTAGGGGTGCAGCTCAATTTCAGCAACGCTTTCCATGCACAAACGGATGGTCAGACAGAGAGGGTGAATCAAGTTCTTGAAGACCTCCTGAGATTGTGTATTCTAGACTTCAAGGGTAGCTAGGAAGATCATCTAGCGCTAGTAGAATTCTCCTACAACAACAACTATCAGATGACCATTGGGATGGCATCGTTTGAAGCTCTCTACGGAAGACCCTACCGATTGCCTTTGTGCTAGAATGAAGATAACGCTCATGTTCCTTTAGGACCCAAGATTGTGGCCGAGATGATTGAGAAAATCAAGCTGATCAGAGACCGTCTACTTACAGCTCAACATCGGCAGAAGAAGTATGCGGACTGAGAAGAAGGAAGTTAGAGTTCATGGTGGGTGATTGGGTATTCCTTAAGGTCCCACCGACCAAAGGAGTGTTCAGGTTCGGTAAGAGGAGCAAGTTCGCGCCAATATATATTGGACCCTTCGAGATAACCGAGAGGATTGTAGAGGTGGCTTACTAAGTGCTACTAGCGTCCTCTATGGACTTAGTGCACGAGGTCATCCACTTGTCCATGTTGAGGAAGTACCACCCAGATCCTGCTTCTGTTATTGATTGGCAAACCGTGACAATCCGAGAGAACGCAACTTACGAAGAATACCTCGTGGAGATCCTCGATCGGAAAGAGCAAGTGTTGCGGAACAGGGTCATTGCAAAGGTGAAGGTCTTGTGGAGCAATCATGGGACGTCTGAAGCGACTTGGGAACTTGAAGACGAAATGCGAGCTAGATATCCACAACTCTTCACTTGAGGTAAGCGAATTTCGAGGACGAAATTTCTTTAAGAAGGGTAGACTGTAACGGCCTAAAACTTTCTAAGTTATTCATATTTACATTTTAGACCTTGTGGTAATTCTTCCCTTTGTTTGGAACACTGATCGGGTTAAATCCGACCATGCGTTCGTCTATGTTGTGCTTTGCAGGCCTTCGTGCTACACATAGTAGCATGGCCCAATTTAGTGTTTGGATGTATGGTGTGGATTATTTAAATTAAGCTTGTGATGAGTGGACAAGATTTAATCTTGCTTTATATTTGGTTGTTTGGCTAGGATTGAAGGAGAGAGGGGAGTTGGTGGTGGGGAATACCAACTCCCACTAACTATTCAATCCTATGGCCAAGATGAGAGTGGTTGATTTGGAGGGCTAGGATGTTGTTGAGAGGAGACATGTGGCTTGGGTCTCCATGCTTGAGAGAAAATCTTCTACATTCTCTCTTGAGCTTGGTTATGTTTGTTGCTTAGGAGCTTGAAGGAGAAAAGGGAAGGGACTTGCATGCTTAAGGATTTCTTTTCATTTTCTTGTGACTTTGCTAAGGTAAGTAGATACCTTCATGCTTGTTTCATTGATTAAATTAGTTTCTTGAATCATTTCCTCTATTTTCTAGTTCATGCAAATTCTCGAATGTTAAGGAAATGGATTTGAATGTCTTGATTTGCATATTGAGGAAGAACTATGTTTTTGGGATGAAATGTGTTGGATTTGGTTGATAAATGCATGTATGATGTTTTCCTATGTTGTAATTTCAATTAGGTGAGAAAAACCCTTCTTTTGGCTGTTCCGCGACGTTCGGTGACCTACTCGGTGTGTTGAACGCTTTACAAAGCATCACCTGGGCTGTTGGTGGACTGCTCAGTGCACCTAGTAGGTCATTGAGCCTCTGGATATACCCTGATCTTTTGTTGTTGTCGCCAAGTAACAGTTCGTTGCGCCGAGCTGGCTTTGGTGGACCGAAGAAATCACCGAGATGAAGCCCTTGGAATTGTTGCCAAATGACACTTCAGTTCGCCGAGCTGGTCACCGAGGTAGGCTTCGGTGCACCAAGATGGTCACCGAGGACCTCACCGAGCCTAAATGTTTAGCCCTAAATTCTGATGTCTTATATTTGATACACATTCCCATGGTTTGCAATTCAAATTGATGATGTGTACTCTCAAATTTTGTGGATATGTATTTCTTTCCTTGTGACTTAGTCTTATGAAATGTTGAATGTCAATATATGAGGATGTGTGGAATAAACTCTTTAGTTATTTATAATATATCTCATACACTATAAACTGAATGCTTAGCTAGCGTGCACCACTCCACTTGCACAACATTGACTCGAGACCATAGCTTGGTCAAAGAGAAAGACCTTGTTTTCTGATACCACGCGGTTGAGTCTCGTGAGTTAAACAAGAGTGATGTGATGAGAATTCCACATCAAGTGAGGATACTGTCAAGGATGAGCTGAGAGATTAGCTACCCTAATAAACTCATTTATTGCCCAATGGCATTTTACCCAAGAATACTAACGTTGGTGAAATCTTGAAGGTATGATATAAAAGAGAGACCTCTGTAGTATGTTGATTGTCATGATTTCCTAAGGACATCCGCACGTTAGTGTAATCCTCGGAATTGACCCTTGATCAAAAATAAGTGGAGGGATTGTGCCTCCTTGGTTGAAAACCCATAAAACTATGATTGTACACATAGAATAGTCCTATCCCATAGTCGTGATTACGGAGATGAATTCACGTTGGTAGGACATCTGGATAGAGATTGAATCAAGAGGAAACATGCCATATTTACATATCTCACAGACTGCATTGTATATTAGATTGCTTGATTAGCGTACCTTGGTGATTACTGTAAATAGGTGCACAACATGCATAATAAATACTCGACCTCATGCATTTCATTCATTATGATCTATTTATTGTGCAGACTGGATATATTGAGAAATGACTTGACTCTATGTTAATCTAGTACATTCATGACGTTATTTACTTACTAGTTTTATAGCTCATGCTTTATATAGCAAACAATATCAGGACCTTTAGAAGAGAACAGTGTCGAGGAGAGTGCCGTCAAGGAAGAAGACCTCGGAGAAGACAAAGATTATTACTTCAAGTAATTCCTTGTAATGTTTTTAATACTCTGATATTTGTGGATATTACGATTCTTTTTGGGATACTTGGGTTGTATCTATAGGAATTGTGGTTTCTAACCTAGAACAGTATTTTGTATTTCCGCTGCATATATGTGTAATTATCTATAGAAGGTGTTTTTAATTTATGTTCTTGTGAATGTTTGTATATATTCTTACTATAGTTGCTTATTGACTACCACTCTCTTTCCCCAAGGGAGTGTGAGTTACATCTCTAGACCTCACTGGGTCTCCAAGTGGACTCATAGGTTTGGGATGTGACAAAAAAGTTTAGGGAAGGATTGGAGATGCTCTAAGGAGGTTTATTTGAGAGTGTGGGAAGGTGTTAGACACCCACTCTTTCTCGATTCAACCAGTTATCCGGTCAAAGCTTATTTTTCCAATTTAAATAAAAAAAATTTATTTTAAAATAAAAAACCTAAAATGAATAAAAATGTGGAAATACCTGAAACAATCCAATAATGCTAAAATAAAGCCTAAACAAATCATCAAAAAATATAAAAATCTACAAAAAGTAGGCATATATGCATCTAGATTTTCCTAAATTTTTATAAAACATTTAAAATTCTAAAAAATTAATATTTGGCATGAAAATACTTCAATAAATAGCATATAAAAATTTTGGAAAAAACAATTCCTAACTATTTGAAAACAAGTTTTATTTTATGTTTCGAAATCTGAAAAATTAGATTAATAAATAGATATTATTTTTAAAACTCATCTCATAAAATTTTTAAGACTCAAAAACATTAATGTGTAATCTAGACATCATAGAAGACAACCTATAAAAATATTAATTAAAAATTCAAACCAGGAATATTTTCATAAAATAAAAATTCGAAATATATAAAAATCTGTAAAAACATTAGATCAAACTTCTAAAATTTACTATAATACACACAAATGATATTCTCCTGATTTCAATTTTTCTAAATCCTAGATCAAATCTACTTTCTGGAAAAATAAATTCCATTCAGATTTCACATATGTAGAGAACTCTAGTATTTATTTTTCGAATAAAGGTCAAGTATAAATAGATTATCACGTGATAGAAAAATTAAAAAAAATATGTGAATTAGTCACCTGTAGCAGCAAGGATTGAATTTCTGTGCTCCTTCAATGGAGTTTGTTGAGGTTTTGAGCTCCTCTTAGAGCTTAGCTTGAGAGATTTGATCCACAATTTGAAGCTTAAGTTCAGTGAGAACAAATGAGAGGACAGAGAAGTTCACCAGAGGAACTCAGTTTAGCAAGATCAAGTGAGAGGACAAGCTCAGATCACATAAAGTGATGTAGTTACCAGATCAGATGATGAAAGCGAGTTGCCGGATCGGATGAAGAAGAAGGTGAGTTGTTGTGGTTCATACGAAGAAGATGAGTCTGTAGATCTGTGGAGAACTCCGTTCAATTGAAGCTTAGAGGAAGTTCCGTCCGGTTGCAACTCGGAGGAAGAATAAGCTCTTTTCAAATCCGGTCTGAGCAGTGAGCGTCTTGCGGTTATCTGCAGATGAAAAGATAATTCTCCTGCTAGAACAGATACGACCGTGCCGTGCCGTGCCAGGCCCAGAACGCAACAAAGGCGTTGGGTAGTCCAACACAACCCATCACAGGTTTTTCTTCTAAATTTTTTTTAAATTTATTTTACCCTTATATATATATTTATGAAAAATGGTAAGGGAAGAAAGTCCACTAATAGACTGCCACGTGCCAGGACTATGATCGACACGTAGCAAGATCTTCATTGATACCCATGGGTAAAACCCTCGGGAACTTCCTGAGGAAGAACCCCAGTTTCGAGGAACTGGTCCAAAGAATGTATAGCCGATACATATATATAAGGAGAAGGTAGTGCGCTACCATAATGACCTTTATCACATAAATCATGATCAACACCCTTACACTGAATATGCTATAAAGCTAATATCAACAGGCACTCCACAACGGGATTCCAAACCCCTTTACCGCAGGATGCCGATACAGAAGTACCTCTTAAGTCATACTCGAGGGTGCACACTTGCGTTGGGACAACCCTTTGGGTTCTTGAGGGCTTTAGAGGTGCGCCTCACGTTTATCAAAAAGATACGTCTCGGTGAACACTATCGATATGAATTTACACCTAAGGGGAAAGATCTCCCTAGAAGTTGTAAGACGTCGATACTACCTCCGCCAAAAGCGAGCTATGGTCGATGACGTCATAGGTGATATTACCTCCGTTTAGAGCGAAGCTCGATGACATCGTAGGTGATAATACCTCCATCTGGAGCGAAGCTCGACGACGTCATAGGCAATACTACCTCCGTCTAAAGTGAAGCTCGATCACATCGTAGGCGATACTACCTCCGTCTAGAGCAAAGCTCGACAACCTCCGTCTAGAACGAAGCTCGATGACGTCATAAACGATACTACCTCCATCTATAGCGACGCTTGATGACGTAGAAGGTGATCCATATATTATTTGGGGGAAAATAGATTGTGAAGGAAAGGAGGATCGTGAGGTTCACCAACACTTGGCCGTATTTGGGGGTTATAGGCCGTGTCACGGTTTCTCGATGCAAACCTGTAATTTATCAAAATGACTTGTGATTGGTCCACCTAAGAGACTAGGTTACATAATGCGTACTACCCCAGGCATATGTTTTAACCATCGTCAGAAACGGTGGTTGAAAATTCTAACTGCGGTTAATTCTCTTCTAAAAGCTATAAATACTAGCTCACTTCCCTCATTTGGGATGGATGGAGAAAAAGACATTAGACTCCTAAAAACGTAGCTTTGAAGTGTGCTCACGTAATTCTTAACCTTGGCTCACTATTTTCCTTAGCTTGGTTTGACCGGTGTTAGGCGATCTACCAGTTTGGTTCTTTGGTTCTTTTAGATACGAGATACGGTCACTTGGTGATTTAGTCTCCTGTCAGTCAGTAATGCTACTCTTGGTGACTATTCACGAAATCACCCACTACACTTTGGAGACTCCACTGGGGACTAAGTCTCCTACCTACTGATCACTATTAGAAAAATGGCAAGACAAAAGGGAAAACCAAAGGCTCTGGAGCAAACAGTAGCATCATCTCCTCCTACCGTGGAAGAGAGACTCGAAGCAGACTTACCAGATTACTTGGAGCAGCTGGAAGAAGAACAGGATGCAGATTACTACCCTGATGATCGTGATGATCAGATGGAAATGATGAGAATAAAGATGAACAAGATGGAGGAAGCATAGGCAAAGATGTTGGGCTCGCTATAGACGATGATCACACGGGAGAGTCACATCTCCACACCATTGACAGTGGAGAAAACATCACCTACAGCACCTGTGGTAACTCCTGTGACTACTCCAGTAAGTGCACCTCAATCAGATTCTGTGAACAATAATGGCTTCATGACTCGAGAGGATATTGTAAATCTCATGCAGAAGGAGAAGGAGAAGCCTTTGGAGTTCAACATTGACACCAGACCTCCCTACCCAATGACGATCATGAAGAAGCCATATCCTATATGGTATGTAGTACCATTCTTCATGCCACAGTACAACGGATGAACAGGCAATGCAACAGAGCATGTGACCAAGTTCACTGGTGCTGATGAGGAACTGAAGTTGAGGGAGTTTTCCCGATCTGTCACTGATCGTTCCTACACTTGGTATGATAATATTCCCTACAAATCTATCCTTAACTGAGAGGAGATGAAAGTAGCTTTCTTGTGAAAGTTCTTTATCGTGGAGGCCTCATGGAGTTAGGAAAAGAAAGGAAAAAATCTGATGAGGGATTGGAGCCATATGTGAAGCGATTCCGTGATCTAGCAACTGATTACCGGGAGATGACCACGAAAGAGAAGCTAGTACAGACGTGCATTGAGGGGATGATGAAGGACTACCGTCTAGTGCTGAAGAATCTGAAGATCGATACATTCTCTTGCGTTTATGAGTCAATGAGGAGTACCGGACGTACTATGGCTTTAAAGGATGATGTTGCATGGAAGTCTAAGAGGAAGTCTGCTTCAAAAACCATGGCGGTCGAAAAGAAGAAACTTCCCAAAGAAGAACCCAACGATAATAGAGGACGTAAGAGGAGTGTTTTGCCTATTCCACTGCTGCCTTGCGGCGTCAAGGAGGCCGTAGCGATTCTTAAGCAGTGGATAAAGGATCGTGTAGTGTCACCAACACCGCCGAGGAGCACTCTAACTGCGGATGATAAGGTAAGAGATGACTATTGCCAGTTTCACTGCTATGTGAGGCACAAGATGAAAGACTGCTTTACTCTAAGGAAAATATTTCAAGAGAAGAATAATAATAGGCAGCTAGAGCTGCCAAGAGCTGTGTCCGTACATAATGATCCGTTGCCTAACCATGGGAAGGCAGCTGTCCTGGCCGTTACTCATCGTGATGCCATGGATGCAATACTGGAAATTAATATGGAGCGATCATCCGAGGTGGTGGTGCTCGATGAAGATGGTAAGGAGAACTCACATCAACGCTTGGGCTTTAATGCCAAGGTCGAGAAGTTTTACAATGAGATGGGGTTTAGCCCGTTGGCAAGGAAGGAGATAACAAATGCTCTTATCACCATTACTACCCAGCTGGGTGAGTAGTGTTTCTCTATAAGCACTGAACCTAAGAAGTTCTATCATGAAGTGGCAGGAAAAATTACGTTCTCAGATGAGGATGCAATAGTTGATTGCTTAGGCCACTATATGTGCCACCAACCATAAAAAAATGTTGATATCAAGAGAGAACTGATTGATCCTAGCTCATCCATCAATGTGCTGCCTTTCAAGACCCTGCAATCAGTAGCAATTCCTTCCAAGAGGATGGTAAGGCAACCAATGGAGGTGTTATCCTTCAACAATGAGACAGTTAAGACAATGGAGACTTGGTTGTAGGGGTCATACGGTCGTCGACCAAATTTCATGTTGTTGATGCAGATATGTCCTACCATGTGCTATTGGGAAGACCATGGCTTCGCAGGTACAAAGTTGTTCCTTCTACTTGCCAACAATGCCTGAAGGCAAGATGCACGGTAAGAAGATTAAGGTGAAGGCCATTGTCGACCCCTTCAATCGAAATGAAATCCACTATGCGGATGCTATCTTCTTTGATGAGATAGCTGCTAATGGTGAGACGCAGGTGGCACCGGTGAGAGGAAAGATCCTACCCAAGTGGGAAGACCTGATATTTGGTAAGGAGAAAGGAGAATCCTCACGCAAGAGGAGGAACAAGAAAGATGAAGCAAAATCAGAAACTAGTATGTAAGAGTGCAGCGAGAAGACGGGAATTTCTTCTTCTGCTTATGACGACGTGAGGAGTCTAGCGAGGAACAAATCGTGAGCACTCCACCACCCGATGAAGCATCGTAGATTTCCTCATGCTCTTCAGTAGAAGAATTCTGGACCAATTCTGTTGAAGCACCAGAGGTCCTGTAAGATGGATCTAAGTTAGTAACTGAGGACATGGAGGAAATCAATATAGCTGACGAGGCAGGAGCCATCAAGAATATCCTTATTAGATATAGTCTAAATGCTAGTGAGAAAGCAACACTGCTAGCACTTCTACGTGAATACAGGGATGTCTTTGCGTGGGAGTACTCAGAGATGCTAGGATTGGATCCGAACCATGTGGTACATAAGCTGAATGTAGACCGTGACAAGAAACCAGTCAAGCAAGCTGCTAGGAGTTGTCAGCCTGATGTTGAGCTGAAGATAAAGGGAGAGGTATTGAAGTTGTTAGATGTCGGCTTCATAAAGTCCATACAACACCGGACATGGCTCGCTAATATCATTTCTGTTAAGAAGAAGAATGGTCAGATACGCTACTACGTAGACTTCAGGGACTTGAACGAGGCATGTCTGAAGGATGATTTCCCACTCCCGAATATGGATGTACTAATCGATTCAACCACAGGGAATGAGATGTTCTCGTTCATCCACGGGTATAGTGGTTACTGTAATATCCCTAATTCTGATTATTGAATTAATTACGATTTGCGACATAATTAATTTAGATAATTGGGATAATCCTGTTAACCAGCTAGATTAGGAACTAAATGGAATCTGACCTTAATCCCTAGGTCCAACTTCAGAAAATTTAGCGAGTCGGGAAATTCGCCCCAACTCGGCAATTCCGACAATTAGGGAATTGCTGTGGTAATAAATAAATAAAATAGCAATTTGAGTTAGTAGACTAAAAACATCAGTACCAGCTCTGTTAAGCGAAGCCCTCTATTGGGGTAAGCTTGCGGTGTCTGTCGATAATGATATCGACCAAATACCCAAAATGCCCCTGCTTTAATCAGACCCTATAAATATCAGACTTAAGATATTTTCAGCAAATATCTCTCAAAACCTAAACCCTCTCTTCTCTCTCTTCTCTCTCATGGTGGATTGGAGCCAAGGGAGAATCCAAGCCGCCGTGTTGTGTGTTCGTCGCCGCAGTTACTCCGGCCACTCACCGGCATCGAATCCGGCGAAGGCTTATGTTGAGTATCCTAACTTAATATGCTATTTATTTGTGCTTTTCTATTTTGGAAGGTTGGAGTAGGGCATAGAAACCAAACCCACCTACTCTAAGGTATCATAGCCATGGAACAACCAATAACTTGCGCAAAAATGACCTACGGACCAAATTCGACCCGTCTAACCTTGCAAAACAAATCCTAGAATTGGGAAAAATGAGGGAAACCCTCAAATCCCTATTAAAGACCAGGTAGTAGTGAAATTAAAACATAGTGAAGACCTTGTGGGAGTGCAACCTCACTCCCCACAAAAATTCAGTGGTTGAAGACAAGTCTGTGGCTTCAGCGCACTGTTCGGCTCACCTAATAGGTCGCCGAACTACAGAGGGACTTACTGTCTCTGGATAGTGGTCTTCGACGCACTTTCGGTGCACCTAAAAGGTCGTCGAAACCCCCTTTAGGCTCGCCGAAGGGTAGCCGAAAGGAAAAGCTGACCAATCTAAGTTGATTTCTCATCTAATGAGATCAAGTTAAACCACATCCCAAGACCTCAATCCATTTGGCACACTTTGGTGTATTTCGGCTAGCCGAAGGGTACGCCGAGACCCCACCGAACCTGTACACGTGTCCA
>JAUPMG010289798.1:0-17643 GCA_031762675.1 Pachysandra terminalis | reverse complement strand
ATAAGGTTTTGAAAATAACTTAAGTGACCCCATAGTTTCTAATATTACACAATAGACCCTATAATTTGTTGTATTTACAAATTCTACTAATATCTATTATTTAGATACACAAACCTATACAATCTTTCACAAAGGATTCATTGGTAATTTTAATTATAATTTAAAGACACGGGTCACTGCAACGAGCCACTTGACGATTGTGATGATCAAATAGAAATGATGAGGGTGCAGATGAACAAGATTGAGGAAGTGCAGGCGAACCGTGGAAATGGCACATGTGGTGCCTAGTGTGGTACCCATTGGTACTCCTTTGAGTGCGTCATAACCAAAGTCCGTGAACAATAACGGGTTTATAACTCGAGATGAGATGGTGAACCTCTTGTGACAATAGAAGAAGAAGATCGATACTATGCCCCCGTATCCCATGGCCACCATGAAGAAGCCTTATCCCGTGATGTCGCAGTACAATGGATGAACCGACAATGCAAGGGAACATGTCACTAAGTTCACCGGCGCCATGGGAGCCTTCGCTGGTGAGGACGAACTTAAGATGAGGGAGTTCTCCCGGTCTTTTACGGATCTCACTTACACTTGGTATAACAACCTCCCCCATGAATCTATCCTCAACTGGGAGGAGATGAAGGTGGCATTCCAATTTCATTGTTGAAGAACGCATGGCCCTCATGGACTTGGGGAAGGAGAAGCAGTGTTCTGGCGAAGGATTGGAGAAGTATGTAAAGCTTTTTCGTGATCTCGCTACGAACTGTGGGGAGACCACTACGGAAGAGAAGCTTGTGCGGATGTTTATTGACGGCATGATGAAAGACTACCAACTCGTGTTGAAAAATGTGGAAATCAATACGATTGCCCGTCTTTACGAGTCAGCAAGGCGTACTGGACGTACTATGAATCTTAAGGGCGACGTCCCCTGGAAGAGCAAGTCGAAGTCTACTTCACGAACCATGATGGTTGAGAAGAAGAGACATGCCAAAGACAAGGCTGGTGAGACTAGAAGTTAGAAGAGGGTTTTCACTCCTCCTCCACTCTACCTTGTACCATCAAAGAAGCTTTGATAATCCTGAAATAGTGGGTGAAGGACGGTCTAGTGGATCCACCACCACCAAAATTTCCAATGTCGGAAGGAGATAAAAAGAAGGATAAATTTTGCCAATATCATTCTCATATGGGCCACAAGTTAAAGGACTGTTACACTTTTGAGGAGGTTATTTCACAATAAGATCAAAAGTGGAGCTAGAGCTGCCTAGTTCAAAGTTGATACACCAAAATCCGTTGCCTAACCACGAAAAGGCGGTTGTTAATGCCATTGTTCATAGAGAATGGAACCCAATGAAAGTCCACAACTGAAAGTGATGAGTCTGGACAATGAAGACAAAGGATGCATGCATCAGCGCTAGGGCACCAACTCCAAGGTTGAAAAGTTCTACAATGTTATGGGATTTTGTATCCTAGTATGAAAAGAAATGATGAACGCCCTTGTTTTCGTTACTGCTAAGCTTGATGAACAGTGCTTTTCCGTGAGCATCGGACCTAAGAAATTTTGTCAAGAGATAGCAGGGACTTTCACTTTCTCTGATGAAGATATATTGGGGGATTGTCCTAGTCACAACAGACCCTTGTATCTACATGCTACTATCAACAATGTGGAGATCAAGCGAGCGTTGATCGATCCTTGCTCTTCAATCAACGTTCTACCCTACAATACTTTGCAAACAATAGCTATTCCTTCCAAGAGAATGGTGAAACAATCTATGAAGGTGATCTCTTTCAACAATGAGACATGCAAAATAATGGGTCACATTACTATTGATCTAGCTATAGAAGCTATCCACTTGCCGATCAAGTTCCATGTCGTTGACGCGGATATCTATTACCATATAATGTTGGGAATACCGTGGCTTCATTGATATAAGGCTATTCCATCTAGGTACCATCATTGCTTGAAGGCTAGATGGTGCAGCAAGAAAATCAAAGTAAACGCTACTGTTGATCCCTTCGACCGAAATGAGATCCACTGCGCGGAAGCTGTCTTCTTCAACGAGCTTGCGGCTGATGGCAGAACCCGAGTATCTCCTGTTTAGGGGAAGTAACTACCGAATTGGGAAGATTTGGTGGCTAGAAGAGAGAGAGGCAAGTCCTCACACAAGAAGAGGAACAAGGAAGATGAAGAGAAGCAAGAGACGAAGTGCGTAAGAGTGCAGCAGGAAGATGGGAGCATCTTTTACCGCTTATGAAGGTGCGAGGAGTCGAGCGGAAAATAACCCGCAATGATTCCAAAACCCGATGTCATGGTGGATGCCCCCTCGTGCTTGTCTATCGACGAACTCTGGAGAAATCCTAACGAACCACCTGAGACCTTGCAAGATGGATCGAAATTCGTAGATGAAGAGATGGAAGAAGTAGACCTTGACGATGAGGGAGGAACTACCAAGCATATTCTAATTAGCAAGAGGCTAAGCTCAGATGAAAGGACTGACTTTTTGACGCTCCTTCATGAATATTGAGATATTTTCGTATGGGACTATTCAAAAATGCCAAGGATGTATCCTAACTTGGTAGTATACAAGTTGAATGTCGATCCCGATGCCAAACCAGTCAAACAAGCTCCTAGGGTTTTCAGACCCGACATTGAATTGAAGATTAAATAAGAGGTATTGAAATTGCTGGCGGGAGGATTTATAAAGCCTATGCAACATCCGGCGTGGTTAGCTAACATAGTGCCTGTCAAAAAGAAGAATGGTCAGATACGTTGTTGTGTAGATTTTCGGGACCTAAACAAAGTATGCCCAAAGGACGAATTTCCTTTATCAAATACGGACGTCTTGATCGACTCGACTACGGGGAATGAGATGTTCTCATTTATGGATGGCTATAGCGGCTACAACCAAATAAATATGACGGCTAAAGATGCGGAGAAGACGGTGTTCCGGATGCCCATAGGTAACTTCCACTTCACAGTCATGCCCTTTGGTCTTAAGAACGCTAGTGCTACTTACCAGAGGGCTATGACTACTATATTTTATGACATGACGCATAGAGAAGTGGACAATTACGTGGATGACTTGGTAGTAAAGTCGAAAGAGCTAGCCCGTCATACGGACATTCTATAAAGAGTATTCAAAAGATGTCGTCACTACCAACTGTAGATGAATTCGATGAAGTGTGGTTTCGGTGTCTCATTGGGAAAATTCCTCGGATTTCTAGTCCATAGTCGTGGTATCGATATCGACCAGCCGAAGGTGGAAGCAATACAACAAATGGCTCCTCCGAAGAACTAAAAAGAACTGAGGAGTTTCTTTGGGATGGTGTCTTACTTGAGAAGATTCATTCCAGGATTGGCAAGCAAGCTACATCCAATGACACCATTGTTGAAAAAGAAGGTGAAATTTACATGGAAGCAGGAGTGTGATGAGGCCTTCAATAAGCTGAAGCAAGATATAACCACTTCCTTCACCATGTCGATGCCAACAGAGGGTAAAGCTATGAGGTTATACCTTGCGGTGTCAAAACACACAGTCGATGGGTTAATTGCTCAAAAGGACGACATGGGAGCGAAAATGACGGTATACTACACTAGTCGTACTTTGAGGAGTCCTGAACTAAGATATACTAAGGCTGAGAAAAGTTACTTGGCACCAGTACATGCGACACAAAAATTCCGTCATTATTTGTTAGCCTATGAAGTTGAGTTGATGACTAAGTTGAATCCTATTCGATTCTTGTTATCTTCCCCGGTCCTCTCTGAGAGGATTTCTAAATGGTTGTTATTACTATCAGAGTATAATTTGACGTGTACTACTCCCATCAAGATAAGAAGCCATGCGGTCGTAGACCTAATGACTGCCTTTGCTGGCGATTCTCCTGTCTTAAAGAACGATCTTGAGGATGTCTTTGAAGTAGCGTCTATTGCTGATCAGGAATCTTGGGTTCTCCAGTTTGATGGGTCCATCATCAGAAGAGAAGACAGTGTAGGTGTTGTGATACTGTCACCGAATGACGATGCAACCTCTGCTGTGTATATATTACAATTTCCTTGTTCTAACAATTCGGTTGAGTATGAGCCTTGGTCTGGGGCTACTACTTGCGAAGCAAATGAGAATAAGAAATTTATTAGTAAAAGGGGATTCCAACCTTGTGATCAAGCATATGCAAGGGGAGTTCGCAATCAAGGATCCGATAATGGCACAGTATCGGACTACGACACAAAGGTTACTACCCAATTTTGATGTAGTTAAATTCAAATATTCTCCCCGGACAACCAACAAGCACGTGGACGCATTGGCTACATTGGGTGCTCGGCTTAAGTTCGATGAAGCCTCAAGTCACGTCGAAGTTATCAAGAAGACAAAACCCGTCACCATGAGCGAGAAGATTAATGTTGAAGAGGAAAAAGATTCCAAGTTCACAAAGATTTGCAGAATCCTTGTACATCGACCATCCCGATGAAGGAACTGAAGAACTTCGTAAACTTAGAAGGAGAATTGTATCATATAGCTGCCATTGGAATACTTAGTTGATGCCTCGGTCGCGAAGAAGCGACACAACGGCTACATTCGATGTACAATCAGCAGTGCTCCCAGAAAGATACCGAAGCCTTGTACAAGAGACTCCAATGAGCCAGCTACTATTGGCCTATGATGATGAACGAGTCTAACGAGTTACAGCAGAGTTACCCGAGGTGCAATGACTACTGCCTGGTTGTAACAGGAGTTGACGAAGATTGGAGGCAACCCTATGTTGATTATTTGTGTTTAGGAAAACTCCTTGATGATGCTATTGAGGCAGCAAAGTTGAAGAGATGCGCCAGAAGATTCTTCGTAATGGAGGACCGCCTCTATCTCGTCAAAGTTGGGCTGGGGGACCTCTCAAATGTCTAAAACAGAAAGAATCCGAGGATTTAATGCAAGAAATGCACTCGGGGGGATTGCAGCGCTACTAGGGCTATCACGGCTTATTAGATCAACTGCTAAAAACAGGATACTACTGGCCCACCATGAAAAGAGATACGCATGAATATGTGAGACATTGCTACCAGTTTCAAGTGTTCGGCCAAAAGATCCATGCTCCTCACGTTAAACTGCAACACATATCTACTCCATGGCCTTTCCATTCATGGGGTTTAGATTTGATTGGGCCAATCAGCCCTAACTCGGGCGGTCACATATGAATACTCACGACAACGGAATATTATTTCAAATGGGTGGAGGCTATTCATAAGAGACGTGATACGGGAGCTGCCGTCAGTAACTTCATCCGAGATTACATCATTTGTAGATTCGGAATCCCTCGTAGGATAATTTCAGACAACGAAACTCCATTCATCAACAAAAATGTGCGGTTGTTGACAGAGCGCTACGGAATCAAGCATGTCAAGTTGACTCCTTACTACCCAAAAGGGAATGGGTAAGCCGATGCTACTAACAAGACCTTAATCAGAATTCTTAGTCGTATGAAACATGACCAAGGAGGGAACTGGCGCGAGAAGCTTACTACAGCTTTGTGGGCGTATCGTATCACGAAGAGATCCTCGACTCAAGATTCTCCTTTTTCCTTAGCCTACGACAGTGACATTGTTTTGCTAGTAGAGATCAAGGTACCCTTCGCTCAAATAGCCCTAGCGGCAGCTCAAGGGGATGACGACATTGATGAGATTGGTGGATGAGTTAAAGAATTGGACTTAGTTGATGAAAGGAAGAGAAACGCGAAAGATAAAGTTCTTGCGTACCGAGCCCGTCTTTTGTGAGAATACAACAAGATGGTCCGCAATCATGATTTCAAAGAAGGAGATAAAGTGTTAAAGGCAGCTATGCATGTGCGCGCCAATTTATTTGCTCCAAAATTCGCTCCGAAATGGGAAGGTCCCTACATCATACGTGAAGCTTCCGCAAGTGGATATTACCTTCTAAGTCAGACTGATGAGACACCTTTGAATGACCCCATCAACGCCAAATGGATCAAGCTGTATGACGAGGGTCATTTGGATGAGGAATGAATTTTGTATCCTTTCCATTACATTTTCTATCAAATAGTAAGAAGTCATATATTAATCATGTTTACTGTTGTGTGTAAGTAGTAGTCAATATGAGCAAGGGAAAGAACCTTCTCGTTCTTATTATAAAGCCTTCTTTTATATAGAAACTAGAAATATTTCAAAAGAAAATAATAGATACTGACATGATAGATATATTTTGCTGTTACACAGCACTCCTACACTAATCAAAAGGAAGCATTGGTACTGATCTGACTAAGAACGATAGAGTGAAACACATCCCTTTAAGCGTATTCTCTCAAAGGATAGCGATGCTATCTCCTCCACTAAAACAAAATAGTCCACCCACAAGACCCTATAGAAGGGTATATGGTCGGTCATCCGAAACGTTTCAAAGAATGTTTGGAAAGCTCCCAATAAGGTCACTCTCGCCTTGCGAAGGATCAGAAGAGTATGAGGCCAATGAACTTCGAGGCACCCCAGGATTAAGTGCGCCTGTGTCTTTCAACTCATGAAGATGTATGAAAGCTTGCCTACAACATTCCATGGGAGGGGGAGCGTAGACCTATCGTGCATTGCCCAAGGCCCTGCCATGCGCCATTAGCCTTATACGGCTTAATCCAAACTTCTCTCTTTTATATGAGGAAAAGAAAGACATCCTGGGTAAGGTAAGTTCTCTTAGACTCCCCTTTCGTCCTTTATATAGAAATTTGAAAATCTCCTCGTTAAGCGTGCCACTTAATTATTGTGATTTTTCATTTACAATGAAGTAAATTGATATTGATATAAAGAAGTAAATATACTAATATTTGATAACAACGATTACAAAATGTTACTTCCATTACTACTTCAAAGGAGTTACAACAACATCTAAGGAGGGGCACCATCAGGGACTTTCTCTAAAAGAACAACGCGGGTGAACTCGCTATTTTTGATCCAAGAATGTGTAAACGAAAGTCTGTCGGCATCACCAACCAATCTCGTTATGTCCGCGGATTACTGTTTTTTTTTTTCCAGAATTTGAACTTTCAACGCTTCAATCTTGGACTCATGAGTGGCTATACGAGACTCCAAATTCTCACGAGAGATGGAGGGAGCCTTCAACTCCCTATAACCTGTGATATACCACAAAGCTGTTTCTATTTTCTTCAAGTCGGGAACTAGCCAATCTACCCTCATCCCTGCTGCGATGGGATCTTCCAACTTTTTCTGCATATCGTGTAGACCCTCTATAGAAAGCTCAGATAATCTCGTTTCTTGAAGACGCCAAACTATGTTCATATTATCGAATAAAAGAGACTTTGGACTCGACGTAAGGAAAAAGTCATACCTATGCCCAGATCACCATGGCGACCAATAATTTTTCGAAGAGTTGAACCATAAGCAATAGGAATATATACACAGTCAACTAACATGGAGTGAGGGTCTGGTTCAACGAGAAGGAGAACCAGGTCAACATGGATGTTCGCGTCCCCTACACCTAACAATTCATCGTCCAAAAGATCATTAGACTGGCCGTTTCCAGTGGAAGTAGAAGATGTTCCTCCTTGATCCGAGTTAGATTGATCTCCCCCTTGAACTGTCGGAGAAGTGGGTGGCAATGCAATAATATCACAGTCGCCTAATGAAGAGGCGTCAATATTGGAATATCCTGGTCCTCTTTAGCACAAGTTGGAGCTATCAAATTTGTGGATGACACCCTTCCTTAGTTGGTGTAAGGTAGCACCAAGGGAACACTAGAATCATCATTTCTTCTCTTTCTCTTGACCATATTTCTCTAAGGGGAGCTTTTGAAGTGATAGAAGAATCGGGCACCTTAGGAGAAAGTGCGATCGACTTTGGTACCGTACATCTCGTCGTGCTAGCTGGGACTTCGAGAGTTGTCTCCTTTTCAAATGAGATGCCATCTGTAGCATCTCCTACACTGGGAGTAGGACACTCGTGTTCACTAGTCTCATCTAGAGAGAACACAAAGAAAAACGCATAATGAGGAAAAGTGGTACGACGGTAACAATAATAATAAAATAATATGCCTACGTACATAACTTCAGGCAAGAGTGTGTATGACTTCTCTTGTTGGCAGAAATGTCCTCTTCTTCAAGAATTGGGAGCTGAAATTCTCCCACGGAATGTTGGCTATGACCAAAGGGTGAACTAGCTCTACATGAAGCTCGAGTCTAAAAAAAGAACAGGTGATCCAGACAGGTTCAAAGGTCAAGCAAATGATAAGGAAGATTATTATTTCAAAAACTTGATGCTTCATAAAGAGAACACCTCGCAAGTGCACGAGGTCGATTGTAGCTCGGCAAGTACAAGGTTATCGAACCCAAGGGATTGCGATGGTTGACTTAATTAAACAACTTAACTTCTAATTAGTTCAAGACAAGATTGGTTGATTATTTAAAACTAAGAATTAACTAAATAAAAAAAAAACTAAATGCAATTAATTAAAAGTGAGAAGTTGTTTGGATAGGGAAAGTATAGGGATTGAAATCCACCACTAACCTCCTAACTAGCGGCAATCAATTTAACCTAGTGAGTTTCATAAGGCTGTACACCTAATTGGGTTTTGACTACAACTCTCACCAATCACAAGGATGACAATGGAGATTAATTCCTAGCATAACCCATCTTTGATTGGCACAAATTGTATACACTAAACTTGGGTTGTAAAACAACTTGTCTTCTCTAGGCAGGGATTATCTAAAAATTAATTTCACATTCCAATAAAAACCATTGCATAACCATCACCAACAAGACTACAAGAATTGAAAGTGTTTGAATATTAATTTCTAGAAAACTATATTCTAAGAAAAGAAATATAATTTTAAGGAAAGTAATTAAACCAATAAAAAAGAACAATTCTCTAGATTATGTAATCCATACAGACAATATCAAAGACTCTAAATTAAACTGCTAAAACCCCAAAGTTACTTGGCTAAGGTTTCATTGAAACCCTAGAATGAAGCTTAGCTGCTCATGGACGTCAAAGGTGACGAAGCTTGGATGATCTTCATTGAGGATTTCTCCATTCTTCTTCCTTCTTCGCCTTTCACATTCTGCTCTAATTCGTTCTTCTCCAAAAATGTCTACTGCTTCCCACGTACGAACCCTCTTTATAGTACTCACGATCAGCTCTTGCTAATTTCAGCAACACACGGCTCTTCTTCTCCTTCCAATTCCAGAAATGTACAACTCTTTTCTCTTTCCAAATTGGGTCAGTTTCCTAGTTCACACGCTCCCTTCCAAATCCGGTCCTTGCATTCTTCTAGCCAATTCACGATCTGATTCTCTTGCCACTTCACGTTTCTTGTTCAATTCATTCACGTTCTTTCCTTCTCCTAACCAATTCGTCTTCCAACCAAATCTTCCCAAAACGAACTCATTCTTTTCAAACTCTCACCATCCTCTTCTTTCTAATTACTTCTTTTGCCCAAAAGCCAGAAAAATTTCTCTTTTCCCAAAACGAATCAAACCTTTGAAAACGAATTGGGCTGAACCGGGTTTGGTCTAGGGGTTTGTTCTTCTTATTTTTCTGATTTTGTTCTTTGTAATCTTGATCCGAGCCGTCCTTAATCTGTATTTTCTCGAACGCTCCCAAACCTGGACAATTATGAAACATGCATTAATTAATTCATTTAAACACCACTCAAGGACTAATTATCATGAATAATACGCGTAAAGGTGGCAGAGCACACATATATATATACGGACATAAAGATAGAAGACAAAAAAATGTCATATGATGTAAGCTTAAAGAATCTTACCAGTTGACTGGATGAAGTGGTTGCCTTGGATGAAATAGCCGAAGTGGCGGCCTAAGCCTGCTTCATTGAGATCTTGCAAACACCGCCCATTGAAGGTTTAGTCCGCTTGCCATGGAGTTGTGGCAACTTTATCCTCGGATGCTTGGTGGGAATGGTAACTACTGGCACTCTTGTCGCTTTGGCCTTAAGAAATGTATCGGCATCATACCAAAAGTCGTACCAAAACTCCACCATCTCCAGAGTACATCCTACGTAGGGTCACTCACCTGCCACCATGATATACTCTGTGGAGGTATGAAATAACTCATAGAAGCCCCACTTGTTGTAAACAAGATCAAATACAGATACATCAATTTCGAGAGTCGTCTTTGAAGGCGGCGGGTCTGCATAAACCCAAATTGGCGAACGAAGAGTTGGGGATTGTAAGATTTGGTGATATTACCTTCATCCCATTCTACCCACGCCGGAAGACATTCTGGGAGTATACTCATAGTATAAGCAATAAATGCAGAGGATACACTAGAACGGTTGTCGAAACGCACCTTGCTCAAAGGAGCTGAATGTTGATACCCGTCGGGTTGCACTACAAGAAATGATATAAGATAAGGACAAAATATAAAACACAACTTGTCATCAACCATGGAGATAAAATCGATATTCTTTCCCGCTTACCATGATCCCACAATGCGACTCGAGTACGATTTTCCCCATCTTTAGGAAGTATGCGGGGACGAGAACCATAGTTCCTAAAGCGCTCCAATATGAAAAGTTGCAAGAAAGGGGAATGAATAAAAGTTTCAACTTTGTACCTACCACATGAAGAGGTGAGATCGTCAACTAATAAGTCCAATTTGTAGTAGAGAGTGCCCAAAAATATCACTGCCATAGGAAATCATTAACCTCACGCCATGCGCACCGCCATAGCGAAGTGACGATTATGCCCTTGTTCGTGAGGGAGACCTTCAAAGATATATCTTGAAAACAATAGTGCGATGAAGGCCTCGAACATGTGGGGAGAATCATATCCCTTACCAATAGTCTCCTCTAGAACGTCTCCAACATTCTTCAAAGGCTTTACATCCTTGAAGAAATATCAAATCCAACTACTAATTGAGGCGCATAGTCCACTTTCTGATTGACTTGGGCTAGTAGAATATATGGAAGAATACTTCGCTAAACCTTGTGCCTCCGCCAAATCCTTGGTGACCTTTAACTCGTCATCAATAAGATCGATATTTATCGGGTCTGAATCACCAACTATCTCCAACCCAAGGAACACATGGACATCCTCTAAAGAAGGGGAGAACTCCCCCCGCGTGGCTATGAACGTATGAGTATCTTTATTCCAGCAACGAACAAGATGAGACAGAGCCTCCCGATCCATGAATTCTTTAAACCACATCGATCAAGCTTTTGTCGCAATGACTTGGTCCCCATCATATTGTGGCACCATTCGCGCCAAGTAAATGGATGTCGTGAATGTGATTCAAATCGGACTTTACTAGTAGGATAAGCTACAGATTCGAAGATCACACGAAGAATCGAAGTCAAGGGAGGAAATACCCCATTTTCGGCCGCCGTAGGAGGAAACAAACATGACGTAGTACTTGGTGTAACACTTCGGGAGGACCATCTTCATGAGAATGTTTCAAGGGCTTCAACACACGTAACATTTTCCTCTTCATCACGAATGAACAATACCTAAAAAAAGAGAGAACAGAGGGAGGAAGGCCAAGAATATTTTTGTTTTTATATAAAAAAAACAAAAATATTTTTAAACCCCCCATTCACTGGTCCTTCGCCACCAATGGGTTTTCGGCTCATGCAATTTCACAAAAAAAAAAAGAAAAAATCCTAAATTACCCAAACTTTGTTTTTACAAAAGAAATTTTTGTTGGTGTAAAGAAAATTTCAACTTACCTAGTGCTTGAACGTGGGAGGAGTTTTCACGATTTATCCTCCCAAAAGTTTCGGTGTAAAGGAAGGTTGTGACCTGCCTAGCATTTGAGTGCGGAAAACGTCTTCACATTTCTCCTCCCAAGAGCTTGCGTGAGAAGAAAAAAAAATTTGCCAGCCAAGTGTTTTGACTGTGGGATTTCATTTTTCTCCTCCCAAGAGCTTGCGTGGGAAGAAATTGTTTTTTACCTGCTAAGCGTTTGATCGCGGGAGACGTTTTCACATTTCTCCTCCTAAGAGCTTGCGTGGGAAGAAAAGCTTTGGCCCGCCAAGTGTTTGAACGCGGGAGGTTTTTTCACGATTTATCCGCCCAAAATATTTGGTGTAAAAGGAAGGTTGCGACCTACCTAGTACTTGAATGCGAGAGGCATTTTCACAATTTATATTCTGAAGGCTTTGGTATAGGAGAAATCTAAAGGAAGGTTTTATGACAATGTCCTGACACACCGAGCGGGCCAAACTATTTTCACATCACTTGCCTAAATCATAGATCCAAAGGAAGGTTTTATGACATGGTCCTGACACACCGAAGGGCCTAGGCTATTTTCACATCATTTGCCTAAGTCGTAGATCCAAAGGAAGGTTCTATGACATGGTTCTGACACGCCGAGAGGTCCAGACTATTTTCACATCAACTGCCTAAATCATAGATCCGACCGGGCGGAAGGTTCTATGGCATTGATCTGACACACCGAAAGGTTCAGACAATTTTCACAGCAACCACTTACATCATAGACCCATCCGGGCGGAAGGTAAATCGCATCTTTAAAATGTTTTTCTCATGTTAACAAAACAAATCTGCACTTAAGTTTTGATTCATGATTATTATGAACTAAATGGAAGCGTGTAGGGCGCATGCGCATTCATATCGTCAAGCATCATAATAGGCATACATCATCATCATTATTTCTGAGATACTCTGAAGCTCTTTGTAGTTACAGGTTTCAAGGTATACTTTTTCTCTGTTAGAGAATCTTTTATGCCTGAATACTGCCTCGAAGAGATCATACCATCTCCCCACAACTCGGAGGATCATTTTTATATCCACTTTTCTCAAGGTTCAGCATTTTAATGAACCTTCAACCTTGGGAGAAGTAATTTAAGAAGGTTCCCATAAAAAAATCTCTTGTCTTTAGTTTTCTAGTAGCATTATGTTTCAATAAAGAAGTCTGATATTTCATTTTACATCAATATGTACTCTATGGTTCTTGGTCTCTCTCACTTCCCCATCTATCCTAGTGAACATAGACTCAAACTTCTGATTTTGTTCACTCTATTTCTGCAAGAAAGTGCCAAGAACATCCTCCAAGGAAGGTCTAGATGATGATGATTGTTAATTATTCCTTGGAGGAGGGGGATTCTGCACATTGTCACTCTTATAGCTCAAATATCAGTGATTTCTCATATTTGGGTTGTAAGTGTTCGAATATGCTGAATTATTTGGCCGGTATTGATTGAATGCCAAAGCTTACTCCTCCGGTACATTTAAGAACTGTGAAAGTGATGTGAAATTATTTGTGACATGGTCTATCTCATGACAGATTTTACAAGCTTCCATTGATTCCTCCCAAAAACAGCACTAACACATTTTGTTCCCTTCATCTTAAGTGTCTCAATTTTCTTAGTCAAAAGACTAATTTTAACACTTATGTTGTCCTCTTCCCTCAACTTAAAGACACTTCCACCAGATGTGGAAGTGTTGGTCCTAGTTCGGTTTGTAGAGTCCATAGAGCTAGGTCCAGTCCAAGAGTTAGAGTTTTCAACAATCTCATCCAAATAGTCTATGGCATCTTCGGGTTCTTTATGTAAGAACCCTCCTCCATAGGACAGTTGGATGAATTGTCTGTCCCTAGGTGTAAGTCATTCATAAAAATAGCTGACCAATCTCCAATTTCCATATCCATGAGTTGGACAAAAATTGAAGTGGTCCTTATACCTTTCCCATGCTTGGAATAGGGTCCTATTTTCTCCGTGGACAAAACTAGATATCCTTCTTTTTACTTGTTGGACCTTATGGGGAGGGAAATATTTTTTATAGAATTCATCAATTGCCTATAGACCTAGGTTTCAAGGTATAAACCATGCTTTAGCCCTGTCTTTAAAAGAAAAAGGGAAAAATCTCAACTTAGCAGTTTCTATTACATTTTGTGCATAGAAACTATTAATGACCTCCTCAAAGGATCTAACATGCACATAGGGGGTTCTCATTGCCCAAATCCCTAAAGTCAAGAAGTATAGTTAAAAGCCCTTGCTTAAGCTCTACATGAGGTGAAAACATGATGTAAGAAGGGAAGGAACTTTGGGTAGGGTGCAACAAATCGTACATTGTTCTCCTAATTTCATCAGGATTACTTAGTACTTCGTCACCCATTATGGACAGTGAGTGTGAAGGTGCAAGTGTATCAAAAAGGTTACCACAATAAGTTGCAAATATATATAATCTACCTTTTTCATTTCTGATCCAAGCGCTCATGCACCAACAATTGAAAATCAAATAAAAAAGAAAATAAACAGAATTAAAGAGAGAATGGAACGAAGTAACCAATAGAGCTAATACCACCAGTTATGCTTATTCCAAAAACAATTGCCTCTTAACATGCCACAACTCCCTGGCAACAACACCAAAATTTGCTTGCTCACTCCCAAGTGCAAGAGTTCGAAGAAATATAATACTCGGTGAGTCCAATGTCTAACCATATAGCGCACGGATTTCAAGAAGAAAAGGATTAAAGAACAAATATAATAGTGGAAAATTACTTGGTATTAAAAAGGAATAATTAAGGGATCAATAACAGTAAATAAAGGGATTAAATTTAAAAGTGACAATGCTGAAGCATCGGAGCAGTTCCTTGAACCGGTATGAAATACATCGTAACTCGGATAAATTAATATGCATGATTGCTATGAAGACCTTTGATTCGGTTGAACTAAAATAATTCAAGAACACCTCGTAACCGTAGTTAACGACATGGCTAGAATAACTTTTAGAAAATCTCATTCTATTTAATTCTAGATTCCTATTAGAAACCATGAGAAATTCCGCTTAATACTGAGAAAAACATGATTGAACTCATAAAAAGCATGGAAGAGCCAAAATATCACAAGGAATCACAATATATAAACAATCAAAACATAATTCTATTAAAATTCAATGAAGAACTACAATGAAAATCCATACCAATTACAAGAGACGTGACCCCTAGCGTTTGCAAAGGATTAGGGTTCCATGGAAGAAGAAGGAAATACAGAAAAATATAGAAAATTAAGAAGAAAAAGGGATTGATGGGATGATTTTGAACTGATGATTCTCCCCTCTTAAATAGAGTTTCACAAACCCAACTTTCCTCCAAGACCCAAGAACGCACGAATCTGCTCTTTGCTTGCACGAACAACATCTTCCAATTCGAGTTCTGATTTCTAATTTGATTTGGTCTTCTTGCTAATTCGGATCCTTCCCCTTCTTCCATTGCCAAAAACGCATGCTTCCCTTGCTAATTCAATTCTGGTTTTTCCTTCTTGATCGCCTTCTTCTTGCCTCTTACCAAATTCGGCTTCTCAGCCTTCTTGCTAATTCTTCCAAATCTGATCCTTTCCTTCCCCATTCTAGTTCAGTGTTGCCTTGCTAATTCGAATTTCTTCTCTTGGCTTCCAATTTGGTACTGCCCAATTCAGTTTCTCCTTCAAACGCCTGAACATCAACGGCTCTTTCCATTTTAAATTTTCCTTCCAAAACGTGAATCAAACCTTGGACTGAACCAGGTTGGTTGGCTGGTCTGATTTGGACTGTCTTGGTTGGGTCCGGGTCGATTGGTCTTGGTCGGGTCGATTCAGATTTATTCTTTCTAATTTTATTTCTTTTGAGCTTAATCCGACCGCCTGATCCGACCCCTCTGATCTAATTTGAACTGATCCGAGTCTGAATTCTCTTGATCACAACTTGTCTCCAAAACTGTCTCTGCATCAATAAATTAAGTTTAAATGAGACTTTTATAATATAATGCAATGGTAAAATAGGATTGGCAAATTCTATGTATAATGAAGAGTTTAATATGAGAAAATATTAGATAAGTCAGGTAATTAAGAATATAATATGTAGTAATTCATGACTTATCATCAACCAAAGTATCAACTTGACAGGAACGTCTCCCATATTATCAATTTGACGAGAATGTCACCCGTAGTATCAACTTGATGAGAATTTCACCCGTAGTATCAACTTGACGAGGATGTCACCCGTAGTATCAACTTGACGAGGTTGTCACCCATAGTATCAACTTGACAAGAATGTCACCCATAGTATCAACTTGACAAGGATGTCACCCGTAGTATCAAGTTGACAAGGAAATGGCACTCAAGATCCTGGCAGATGTCGGTTCATCATTGGGATATTTACCTGTACCATTTTTCATATCTACATTTAAGTCCCCCTGACCGCTGTGATCACCCCACGGTCGGGTGGACCATAGGTCGATCGGGTAGATGTGGAGTTGCCACCACTCATTGAGTTCGGGTGTAAATGGTCACCCTTGATATGTCAATTTATCCCAAAATAGACAAAAATTAAATAAGCAATGGTCTAACTAGGTTTAGGGTAAGGAGGTTTATTTGACGGAACGAGAAGGTATTAGGCACCCGTTCTCTCCCTGTTCAACCGGTTACCTGGTTCAAATTTATTTGGCCAATTTATTTAAAATAAATCAAAGATAATAAAAATCTAGTAAACACCTAAATTAAAAAAAAAATGAATCCATTAAAGATCTAATCAATTAGAGATTACTACAACCCTCAATTAATCAGATTCATCAAATTAACAAAAATTAACATTCATAACATGTTCTAAAAAAATAGTAAAAAATAAATAAAGGAAAAAATAATAATAATAAAAATTAAAAAATACCTGTAGCAACCGATGATCTCTTATATGACGACCTTGGCTTTGAGCTCCTCAATGCAGTGCAGCTTGGCTTGGGAGATGGCAATAAAAGACGGAGAAAAAGTTTTTCTCTTTTTGTTCCTAGCAAACGGGCCTTAGGTCCAATTTTTGGTTTATTGGTTTTCTAGGTGCAGTTTGTTGGGTTGGTTCAGGGTTTTGGTTTGATTTGGGTTTTGGTTGGTTTGCTTTGATCTAGTTTGATCTGATTTGGCTCGGGTTTGGTTTAATCGAATTGGGTTAGTTCGATTTAGGTTGGATTTGGGTCAGTTTTAGTTGGTTCAGGGGTTTGTTTGTTATTTTTTTGGTTTCTGTGGGGGTTGGTTGTAAATTTGGTTTCCCTGGTTTGTCTTGTACAGAAGAAGACGGAGAAGGAACAGGGGGAGGAAAAGAAGAGAGGGAGAGAGAGAGAGAGAGAGAGAGAGGGGGGGGGTGATGAGAGGGGAGTTGCAAAGAAGGGGACAGAAGAAAGAGAGGGAGAAAGGAGACGGTTATAAGTGACGGTGTGATGCTGCTACGTGGCTGGTGCGGTGGCGTGCAACGGCGACGAGAAGGAAGAAGGAGGGTGGCGGCAGATGATGGAGAGGAGAGAGGGGGAGATGGTGCGGGTTGCACGTGAAACAGGGGAGAGCAGCACGATCAGATGGGTGAGACGACAGGAAAATGGGGAGGTTTGGCTTAGGAGACCGAAAAGAAGGTAGCAGGCAATCAGACGGCGTCTGGTGCACACGGGAGGCAATGGCGTATGGAAGATGGGACACTGGAAGAGAGAGAGTGCAGCGAAAGAGAGTGCAGACAGGAAGAAGCCGTTAATGAGGGGGTTCTCGATGCCGATGTTAGTTGTGCTCTTGCTTTCTTAAATAGAAGATGAGAGAAAGAAAAAGAAAGGAAAGGGAGGAGAAAGGAAGGGAAAGTGAGAAAGGAAAGAAAGGGGGAAAGGGAAGGGAAGAGAGGAAGGACGGGAAAGAGAGACAGGAAAGAAA